>JAVDOI010000032.1:1766690-1851690 GCA_032191485.1 Leptoclinus maculatus
GTGTGGTGGTGGAGCCAGAGACGGCAGCAGGTATGGAGCGGGTGCAGGAGAGGACATTGGAGGTGCTGCTGGAGATGCCACCAGAACAAGCCTTGAGTACCCAGGAGCTGACGGCTGACGAGCGGGCGAGATCGGAGGGCCCGGTGGAGAAGGGGTCCTCTCTGAACGGCAACGATGTCCTCAGCGGCGGGGTGAGTTGCTATCCACTGCTGCTGTCCTTACCACATTCAGACTCCGAGATGGAGCAACAGGTACAGCAGGGTGGAGAGAAAAGGCCCGGTGGGCCTACAAAGAATGTGCGGAAAAAAAGGAGAGCACTGAAAAAATGACTTGTGAATCAACATGCTGACAGCTATTTTCATCACTATGCTAGCTACTTCTATGGCTCTAGACTCTCACCCTTGTATCATTTAACACAAACGGTTTTAAAAATCCAGCTAAGATACAAGCAGTCCTGGACAAGTATAAACATTGCGATATACTCTGCTTGCAAGAAACAGGCTGGGATGTAGCAACTCTGAACCGAGTTAAAAAACTGTGGAGGGGTGAGGTTTATTCACAGGTGGGAACTGGGAGGGCACGTAGAGTGGCTGTGCTTTTAAATGAAAAGCTGAGTGGTAGAAACAAGTGCATTTACAGTGCGGAAGATGGTAAATGTATGGTCTTTGAGATACTGTACAAAAATGAACTAATGAGAGTTATTAATGTTCACGCTCCGAACATTGAGGAGGATAGAAGAGTGTTTTTTAAAGGGTTAAACAAGTGGGTAAATAACAGAACAATATTAATAGGGGATTTCAACATCACGCTGAGTAGTAGTGACAATTCCAGAGACAAACTAAAGTGTGATACTAGTAGAACGGCTCTGAAAGACTTGATGACTGTTAAAAATCTGGTGGACATCTGGCGCGTTACTAACTCTGGAGTAAGGGCGTACTCCAGAAGACAGGTAGTCCTGGGTCTCCTTAAACAAACTCGTATCGACCTAGCACTAGTAGCCTCGGGGCTGATTAGAGAGGCGTCCATTTTAAAATACACTTTTAATAATTGGAGTGATCATGCCTACGTGGAATGTAATCTGGGTACTGGTGAGAGTAGAAAGGGTAGGGGTACATGGTGCTTAAATAATAGCCTTTTAAGTGATAAAGCCTATAAAATCAAAATTTGCAAGATCATCTCTCAGTGTGTCCACGACATACAGTTCATGGATGATAAAATGGATTACTGGGAGGATGTAAAAGCAAGAATTAAAAAAATTACTATAAAGTATAGTAAAGAAAAAAAGTGGGTGGAAAAAAGGGGAGAAAATATTATAAATGAGCTTCTAAATAAAGAAATTGAAAAAATTGAAAATGATAGTACTTATAGTAGCGAAAGTTATGAAATTTACAAGAGTAACTTGGCTGCTTTAGAAATTAAACGGTGCAAAGGTGCGGCTGTGAGAAGCCGTGCCCAATATTTATTGGAGGGTGAGAGGAGTACTGCATTCTTCTTGGGTCTGGAGAGAGTAGCTCAGGAAAACCAACATATTGAAAAACTGACAGGGGTGAATGGTGAAGTTGTCAGTGGGAAAGAAGAATTACTGACTACAGTGCGAGATTTTTATAGTAATTTGTACAAGGGACAAAAACCTAATAAAATACAGTTGAAACTCATGACCAGTCAAATAAAAAAATCGGGTGAGTAGTCAAGATAATCAGTTCTGTGAATTACAAATAACTAACCAGGAAATAGATGCAGCAATAAAAAGTTTCAAAAACAATAAAAGTCCGGGCGCTGATGGGCTGACTGCAGAGTTTTATGGGTTTTTTTCTGAGCTGCTCTCTCCTATCCTGATGCACGTGTTTCAGGATATGACTCAGAAGAATGCAGTCTCCAATACATTTTCTGACGGGGTGATCACTTTGATCTTCAAGAAAAAGGGGACCAGGGATAAAATAGAAAACTATAGGCCAATTAGCTTACTCAATATGGACTACAAAATTATGGCTAAAGTCCTGGCTGGGAGGTTGAAGGAGGTGATTACATCCATAGTGTCCGAAACACAAGCATATAGTATCCCGGGAAGGGACATAAATGATAACATTTGAGCTGTCAAAGATTTGATAAACAAAATGAAGAAAGAGGGTGGGGTTTTACTAGGGATTGACTTGGAGAAGGCGTTTGACAGGGTGGAGCATCATTTTTTGTGGGAGGTTTTGTTTAAATATGGGTTTGGGGAAAAATACGTGAACATGATCAAATTATTGTACAAGAATGCAAAAAGTAAAATTAAGATAAATGGGTATTGAACTGAAAGGGTGGACTTGGGTAGATCGATTAGACAAGGGTGTCCTCTGTCGGCAATGCTATACAGCTTGGTGGCAGAGCCGCTGGCTCTTAGTGTGATACATGATGACAAAATCAAAGGGATTAAAACAGTAGGTAACAAAGAAATAAAAATTATACAATACGCTGACGATATTAATATTTTTCTAAAAAATAGTTCGTTTTTAAAAAGGACTATGGAGAATATTAAAAATTATGAACTGGCATCTGGGGCCAAGGTGAATGTAGTAAAATCTGAATTAATGGTGTTTTTAGAGAGGGGCGTTGATATAAACAAATGGGGTTTTAAAGTAGTGTCTGATGAGAGGAAAATATTGGGTGTGTGGGTAGGGTGTGATAGTGATAAAGCCAGGGACAGAAACTGGGTCGAGGTAATAAAGAAAATAAAAAACATTTGTAATTTATGGCAAGCCCGCGGGCTTAATATAAGAGGAAAGGTAATCATATCTAATGCTTTAGTTCTGTCCAAAATTAATCCCATTTTGGGGTCCTGTGAGCTGCCAATTTGGGCACTAAATTCGCTGAATAGCATCATATCCTCATTTCTGTGGAAGGGGAAGGGAAATATGATTGCTCGCAGGACGTTAATTGCTAAAAAAAGGGAGGGGGGTTTAGATTTGATTGACATAAGTGCCAAAAGAGATGCACTTAGGGTTAAATTGATAGGTCGTTTTCTAGATTTGAAGAGGCAGCATCCTTGGAGGGATGCCTTGGCAGGCCTCCTGGCAGAGTACCGTGAGAGAAGCAGCTACAACTTGTATGCCTTCTCTCCCAGAAATGTTACAGGGGGTTTGCCGGGGTTCTATCGCGAGGTGCTGGAGGCCTGGGACAAGTTTTTGCCCCACCTCAGACCTGACGTTGAATATAAAGAACAGTTGATGCGGTTACCTTTTCTCAACTCCCCCTTTTTCCTTCACAAAGGCAGACCCATGGTGTCAAAGGCCCTCCATGTGGCGGGCCTGACGACACTTGGGTCTGTCTGTGGAGGAGGGGGGAGTTTTTATTTTGACAAAGGGAAAGCGGTGGCGGGTTTGAGGAGGGCAGGTGGGCCTTTTAAAACAAAAATAATTGAAGAGCTAGGCCTCAGCTTGTCTGAGTGTGTCCGCAGGGACTGGAGTTTGCTTAAAACCCAGAGCAATGTGATGCGGGGCGATGCTGTAGATTTCCTCCTGTGCATAGGTGTTAAAACAATAAATCTGGCTCACATAAAAACAAAAACAATATACGATATTCTGGTAACAAAACTAATCAAAAAACCCGTGGCAGAATCGAGGTGGTCGGCTGTTTTTCCAAACAAAGACGTAAGCAAAATCTGGGGGAACCTTTGTATTCCCGCCATCCCTCCTTCTGTCTACAATAATGACTTTAAGTTACGGCACAGGAGGATGTATACAAGCATTGTCCTGCATCAGATTCACAAGCTCCTGTTCTTGCGGACCTGTGCAGTCTGTGGCCTGGCCGACGAGGATTTGGAACACCTGGTCCTCCTCTGCCCTGCCTTAAAAGGGGTTAAAAAATTGGTGCACGGAATGTTAAGCTCATTGTGTAAGCTTGAGGGCGAAAAAATTAAGGATTGGGAGTGGGTTTGGCTCTTCGGCCTGCCCAAACAGGACAAAGGAGGGAGGGAGGTACAGGCAAACACACTCCTCTCTTTTGCCAGGCATGCAGTGGTCCTAAGGCGCAACTTCGCCTTATTTGAAGGGAAAACGGTAAACGTGGAAGCACTATTTAAAAATCTGCTGAAGGCGCACTTAGGACTACTGCATGCCTGCAAGGAGGAGTGGTTTGAGGGATTGTATATAGATAAAACAAACTTGTGTAAATATGGGGAGGGTGGGAGGTTGGAGTTTAACTTTTGAGGGATCAGTTATAGCTGGGTTTGATTTGTGAGTGTTTTTTTTTCCCGTTTGTATTTTGGTTTCGTTATTTAATACTTGCTTTGTGAGTGTTTATTCATTTTTGGGGTTTATATTGTTTTTGTGTGTCGTTTTTCCTGGCAAATATGGTTGCTGTCAGTTGACTTATGGGGAGGTTTAATTTAGCTTTTTGTTTTTTTTTCTTCCTTTGTGGGTTTGGATGAATGTTAAAGGTTTAAAACTAATTCATTTTTACTTTTGGGGGTTGTTTTGCTTTTGTGGTGGAAAAAAGAGAAAAAAGAAACGTCCAGACTTGTCTGAATGTTTGTCTTCTTTGAGTGTTGAAAAATTGAACATGTTGTATTTTTGATAATAAAAGATTAAAAAAAAATAAAAAAATCGCGCCCGATCTCGGAAGCTAAGCAGAGTCGGGCCTGGTTAGTACTTGGATGGGAGACAGCCTGGGAATACCAGGTGCTGTAAGCCTTTTCACTTCTCTCTCCATAAGGCAGAGGACACTGCTGCTTTTTCACTTGAGAAATGTGTGAGAAAAAGGCAAGATTGAAGAAGAGATGCACACAAAGAGGTGGGTAACAGTAAAAAGGGAAAAAAGAATCAATCAATATGATATCAATATTTTCTTCTTTTTGGAATGGTAATCAATGAACTGGTTTAGGTTCGTTAATGTTTTGCGATTGACCTACTAATCGTATTTTAGTTATTTTCAAGCCGGTTACAACCCAAAAGGTCAGAGTTCTCTGTGAAGAAAAGTAAAGTTCAATTTGCCATGTACCCTACTCTCTTGACCATTCAAAGAACTGCTTCATTTTTTTAAATCGGGGTCCCTTTGAACATAAAATGAGATTTCTTAAACATGAACGTGTCCTAAATGTACTATAAAAGACTGCAATTGTTGACAGCTTTTAAAGGAATATGTGTTGGAGACAAACTTGCTTACGGCCATACCTCTCTCATCGCGCCCAATCTCGGAAGCTAAGCAGAGTCGGCCCTGGTTAGTACTTGGATGGGAGACCGCCTGGGAATACCAGGTGCTGTAAGCCTTTTCACTTCTCTCTCCATAAGGCAGAGGACACTGCTGCTTTTTCACTTGAGAAATGTGTGAGAAAAAGGCAAGATTGAAGAAGAGATGCACACAAAGAGGTGGGTAACAGTAAAAAGGGAAAAAAGAATCAATCAATATTTTCTTCTTTTTGGGATGGTAATCAATGAACTGGTTTAGGTTCGTTAATGTTTTGCGATTGACCTACTGATCGTATTTTAGTTATTTTCAAGTCGGTTCCAACCCAAAAGGTCAGAGTTCTCTGTGAAGAAAAGTAAAGTTCAATTCGCCATGTACCCTACTCTCTTGACCATTCAAAGAACTGCTTCATTTTTTAAAACCTGGGTCCCTTTGAACATAAAATGAGATTTCTTAAACATGAACGTGTCCTAAATGTACTATAAAAGACTGCAATTGTTGACAGCTTTTAAAGGAATATGTGTTGGAGACAAACTTGCTTACGGCCATACCTCTCTCATCGCGCCCGATCTCGTCTGATCTTGGAAGCTAAGCAGAGTCGGGCCTGGTTAGTACTTGGATGGGAGACCGCCTGGGAATACCAGGTGCTGTAAGCCTTTTCACTTCTCTCTCCATAAGGCAGAGGACACTGCTGCTTTTTCACTTGAGAAATGTGTGAGAAAAAGGCAAGATTGAAGAAGA
The DNA here is from genome assembly GCA_032191485.1 of Leptoclinus maculatus. Lineage (NCBI taxonomy): Eukaryota > Metazoa > Chordata > Actinopteri > Perciformes > Stichaeidae > Leptoclinus > Leptoclinus maculatus. The sequence goes on from JAVDOI010000032.1 coordinate 1,772,595, forward strand.
GATGCACACAAAGAGGTGGGTAACAGTAAAAAGGGAAAAAAGAATCAATCAATATTTTCTTCTTTTTGGAATGGTAATCAATGAACTGGTTTAGGTTCGTTAATGTTTTGCGATTCACCTACTGATCGTATTTTAGTTTTTTTCAAGCCGGTTCCAACCCAAAAGGTCAGAGTTCTCTGTGAAGAAAAGTAAAGTTCAATTCGCCATTTACCCTACTCTCTTGACCATTCAAAGAACTGCTTCATTTTTTTAAATCGGGGTCCCTTTCATTCAGAACTAGCATAACAAGATGCAGACAATTAAAGAGGACTTAATGTGTAGAGTTTTGTTTTGTACTTTGTGCTCTAAAATAGAATAAATTAAGTCCCCTCTTCGCCTGGACAAAATGACACTGGTCCCCTGTTAAATAGTATGGAGTGACACTCGCACTCCTACACCAGTAGAGAAAACTAGACAATCTTTGTGTTATGTGACAAAGTAAAATGCTAACTCTTTGATCAGTGTTTTCCTTTTGTAAAAATGTTCACTGTTCTGTCTCTACAGAAATAAATAAATTTGTCAGAGGACCTCTAGTGAATCATTTACCTGCATGCAGACATTTTGAAATAGTAAAAAAAATGCTCAATTTGTTTTTCTGTAGGCTACAATCTGTCTTAAAGATTTATATTTATTGGAGAATAGAGAAGGTGGAACATATTTTAGGCTATCTAATCGAGTTTGCATAAAGTAGAAGTCACACAACCAATGCTACATTCATTTCACATTGTATTTCACTTGTATGGAAATGGGCCTTGAAACATTCAGTGTGGTGATGGAGTTACCATTCAGTGTGTTGATGGAGTTACCAACAGCCTCTCTCAGAACCAGCACAACAAGATGCAGACCTTTAAAGAGGACTTTAAGTATGGAGTTCTGTGCTCTAAAACAGAAAGAAATGGTTCCCGCTTGGATGGTACAGAATGACTGAAGTCCACTCTTAACCTGAACATAATGACACTGGTCCACTGTTAAATGGTATGGAGTGATGCTCACACTCATACACTAGTACAGAAACAGACAGACAGACAGACAGACAGACAGACAGACAGACAATCTTTGTGTTGTCATGTGACACAGTTTGACAAAAAAAAAAAAACTAGCGATTGATCACTTTTTACTTTCGTAAAGATAATGGTTACTGCTCTCTGTGGATAGAAACAAATAATTTGCCAGAGAACCTTTATTGAATCGTTTACCTGCATGCAGACATTTTGAAATAGGCAAGAATGCCTGCAGACTGCTGGTATCTGCATGCATGTCTGTGTGCATGCATACCCAGTCTTTATCCATTGCCACTGACAAATAATGAATAAATAAAATAAAAACTCCATCATTAGAATGTTACCTCCTATTTCATTTAAACTGTACATGTTAAGGAAACATTTCTGACAATTATTTGATTCACATCAATATAGAATATAATCCAGCAATGCAAGATTGTATCCACATAATGCGTGTTGTCCAGAGCATTTATACAATACACAATTTAGGTTTGACTAGTAGGTCCCCTCTTGTACTGTTAAGACTGACAGAAGCAACATCGATATGCAATTATGGATTAAGAAGCAAATTATCCGTATTAAAAATAGAGTAAATCAGTATGTTTAATCTGACCTTGCTATATTCATGAATTAATTTAAAATGAATGCCCTGAAGATGCCAAAACAGCCACAAAAAAGTGTAGTCGACGCATGATTCAAAACCTGGCTACGACTGGGTTATTAAGAGCAAATACAAAATGAAATGTAATCCACAGGATGAAGGGAACTCTTTAAAATGCATAATTTACCATTCCAAACAGGTCATAAAAATTAACAAGTCCACAGCAGAATATGAATTCCCTAAGAAGAAAATTACACTTCCTCTTGTGATCAATCTTTAAATGTAACTTCAAAATCTTTTATATGATCAAATTTTTGTTGGGACGCAGACAGCTGAGCAAAATTATGATTTGAAACTTCTCATGTCATGGTTAAGAAGACAACTTAAGTCACCTCTAAACCTCTCGGTCACTCATGTAAAATATCACTGTAGCTGAACACTAAGGTGTTAACATACATTTATGCTGATTTGACATAAAACCTGCCTACGATTGGGTTATTAAAAGCAATTACAAAATGAAATCTAATCCACAGGAGGAAGGGAACTCCTTTAAAGTGCATAATTCACCATTCCAAATATAAAAATGACCAACAATTCCACAGCAGAATATGAATTTCCCATGGAGAAAATTACACGTAAAAAATCTTTCAAATGTAACTGTAAAATGTAGTACGATTAAAGATTAGATAAAGTAAACTTGTTGCTAATACTGCAGTCTGTGATACGAGTGCATGCAGAAAATTTACTTCTGATTGTAGTTAAAACATAATTCTCATTTAAAGTTGCCATGCTTATTCTTATAATATTGGTATTGTGAAGGATTTCAGTATTAAAGATAGTATTAGTAGGATTTTAGTATTATAATTAGTTTAGTATGATTATTAGCACCTCTTGTGGTGAATAGAAGTGTCAAAATAATAAGAATGTTACCATGGGTTAAAGAGTTGCAATATATTTATCTATGAAATGTATTTTATGTTTACAGGAGGTTTACAGATAGAGGATATTATATGTTACATTATATTGACACATTGAATGTATTAAGCCATATGTATGAGCCATAACATTTTTAAACACTGAAGTATTAAACACTGTAAGAGAATAAGTATTAAAAGGGACAGATAGGGTCAGATTTAGGAACATCTTAGTGAGGCATGAAGTAGAAGCGTAGGAGACAGTGAGACCATAAAAGCAGCAGGAATGCGGAGAAGACAATGCCAGGGTGATGACTACAAAGGATGTCTCCAGCTGTGATGACTCCAGGAGAACAATGCAGCAGGAAGGATGACTCCAGGAGGAAAGAAGGAGTTGACTTGCGGCCATGAGGTTCTAAATGAGCCAGACATTGATTGGCTCAAGACATTAGCCAAGATGATCAATGTATAGGTAAAATTGAGACCTTGCTGCTGAAAGTTGCAGCAGCAGAGGCTCTGGGGTCAGAGGCCCACCCCCCCTCTGTGCCCCTTTGTTCGTAACTTCTACCGATAACAGTATCGCAGAGAAATGTCTAATACTAATAACATTAAAGTTGAACTATCAATTTTTGAAATAAATAGTTTTTGTGGTTAAGAAAAAGACTCATTAGGTGAAATAATAGGTGCATGCAGCTCCACTATACATTGAAGTCCCCTCTTTGATAGGTAGACATCACTCAAAGATGCAAGTTCCCTCTTGGCAATTTCTTTAAAATAAATTAAAAATATCAGTAATATACTGGTTAAAGACCTTAAAAGTAAATTTTCTATTCCATTTTAGTATTTTTAAAATGACCAGAAACACAAGTTACCTCTTGGTTAGAGTAGCATGACAGTGCACTGTTGGTAAGGTATGCGCGTGTGTGCCCAGTCTGAATACCGAAAGGTGTTCCGAGGCAGCGGCAGAGGCCACGGGATGAGACGTCTACCCCTCCCCCCGTCGATTGGTAAGAAGGAAAAGTACATTGTGTTTGTGTGGTTTAAGATCCTATTTCAATGTTCAATTTTAAAAATCATTGTGAATTCCTATTCACAGACTTGTACCTGGAGGAGTATCTAAAATTCCATCAGGGCCCTGCACCATCAATAAAAAAAAAAGGAGAATTGTTGGGGTCAGAAAATCTAAATGACTATAATGTGTGCTCACACAGTCTGGTGTCCTCATGTGAACGTTTACGGCCTGCATCTTCTGTTAAATGAGTGTGTGTGAACTTACTGACATTTGGCTCTACAGATGTTTAGTCTATTTAGGTGTCGAAGGCCTGCTGAGAAAGGGAGCTTCCTCAGCAGCACGTCCTGAATCGGATTGATAATAAGGACTGTAGGTAGAGACGTTAAGATGTTATGACCCAAACTTCCTGATTACGGGAAGTTGACCTTTGTGCCAGAAGTTGCAGACACTATTCTCAGACTACATGGCGTGGATGCCATTTTGTGTGTGTGTGTGTCACCTTTTGTGACGAAGACCTCATTGTAAACCAATCCTGTGCCAGTGCATTGCATGTTGTTTACTCAGTAGGAATATCAGAAGCTCCGAGCAGCCTTGATGTACATATTCTGTATGTGAATCAACTCTGTCTCCTTCTTTGCAAAGAATAATGTGGGTAATGTGCCTGGTTGCTGGGGATGGATGAGTGGAGTGTGGCGGGGTGTTGTGGAGGTATTTTTTATTTCCACTTTTTCGGCCTCCACCGGTGGTGGAGAAGGATAATTAGTTATAGTTTGTCATCAAGAGAAGGGGAGAAGCGTTGGAGCTGCACCACAGTTACTCCCGGATTTTACCCGCGGGATGTTCTGGAGGTATTGTAGCCACGTAAAGGGCCTTGTTGCTGGGATGTATGAGCGGAGAGTGGCAGTGTTGTGGAGGTATTTTTTATTTCCTTCCACTTTTCGGCCTCCATGCTGGGCTTAAAGTCAGTGCGAAGCAGAGGCAGTGCTGGAGAGGGGGAGATAGTCAAAGTTCCTCATCCAGAGGAGGGGAGAAGCACTGGAGCTGCAGCTGCTCTGCCCTCGCAACCTTAAGAGATTGAGGTTGACGCTGGTTTGGTTTCATAACATAACGTGAACGTTCCACGTGGTTTTGTGTTCATTTTCATGTGACATCTATCAGTGTCTGTGGCCCGTTGCAATTTTCAGCACTTTCATCCTTTATTTTACCGAAATCCGTCAAATTCATCACATATTTTAGACATGACAGTACTTGTGAAAATACTTGAGCAAGTTTGAATGTTTTTTTCTTTTAATTTATTTACCCTTTAACCCTCCAAATGTGTCATATTGCAACCATTTCTAAGTGTTTTACTTTTACTGCTTTTTGTGAATGTTTCAACTTTTTAGATATTATGGCTTGAATGTTTTTTAATTTGAGTAGTTGTCATAACCTGGCTCTTAGGCTATGACAAATACAGAAAAGAGAAAGTGAATGATGGTAAAGTAAAGTATTTATTTTAAATAAGTAAAGAAAGAGTTACCATTATGAAGTGTGTCAGTCCATAACATCAGTAATGTAAATGTGAATGCATGTGGGATGAAGTGTGGGATGTTGTCAGCAAAACAAAAGATGAAAAAAACGAAATTTAACTGGGCAGCCACTGGCAGCTATCACACAAGAGAAAGGCTGCCTTGAGCAACACTGGAGCAGGGCTTTTATGCCCTAGCAGCTCCAGGACCAGGTGATCTGCATCAGGCAATCTGCCCCTTCAGAGACAAAGGGACAAAAGCATACTTTACAGTGGTTAGACAGGGGCCGTCACATAGTTTAACCTTTAATCTGCAAAATGTGTCATATTTCAACCATATTTGAGTGTTTTACTTTTACTGCTTTTCGTGAATGTCACTATTGGTGAATAAAACCTTCAGGCAGTTTTATCTTTTTAGATGTTATGGCTTGAATGTTGAATGTTTTTTAATTTGATTAGTTTACCCTTTAATCTGCAAAATGTGTCATATTTCAACCATATTTAAGCGTTTTACTTTTACTTGCTTTTTGTGAATTTCACATACACGTATAATGGTGAATAAAACCTTCAGGCAGTTTTATCTTTTTAGATGTTATGGCTTGAATGTTGAATGTTTTTTAATTTGATTAGTTTACCCTTTAATCTGCAAAATGTGTCATATTTCAACCATATTTAAGTGTTTTACTTTTACTGCTTTTCGTGAATGTCACTATTGGTGAATAAAACCTTCAGGCAGTTTTATCTTTTTAGATATTATGACTTGAACGTTGAATGCTTTTTTAATTTGATTAGTTTACCCTTTAATCTGCAAAATGTGTCATATTTCAACCATATTTAAGCGTTTTACTTTTACTGCTTTTCGTGAATGTCACATATATTGGTGAATAAAACCTTCAGGCAGTTTAAACTTTTAGATATTATGGCTTGACACTGAATGTTTTTTAATTTAATTAGTTTACCCTTTAATCTGCAAAATGTGTCATATCTCAACCATATTTAAGTGTTTTACTTTTACTGCTTTTCGTGAATGTCACATATATTTGTGAATAAAACCTTTAGGCAGTTTAAACTTTTAGATATTATGGCTTGACAGTGAATGTTTTTTAATTGAATTAGTTTACCCTTTATTAATCTGCAAAATGTGTCATATCTCAACCATATTTAAGTCTTTTACTTTTACTGCTTTTTGTGAATTTCACATACACGTATAATGGTGAATAAAACCTTCAGGCAGTTTAAACTTTTAGATATTATGGCTTGACAGTGAATGTTTTTTAATTGAATTAGTTTACCCTTTAATCTGCAAAATGTGTCATATCTCAACCATATTTAAGTCTTACTTTTACTGCTTTTCGTGAATGTCACATATATTGGTGATGGATGTCACATATATTGGTGAATGAAACCCTCAGGCAGATTTAACTTTTTAGATATTATGGCTTGAACGTTGAATGTTTTTTAATTTGATTAGTTTACCCTTTAATCTGCAAAATGTGTCATATTTCAACCATATTTAAGTGTTTTACTTTTACTGCTTTTCGTGAATGTCACTATTGGTGAATAAAACCTTCAGGCAGTTTTATCTTTTTAGATGTTATGGCTTGAATGTTGAATGTTTTTTAATTTGATTAGTTTACCCTTTAATCTGCAAAATGTGTCATATTTCAACCATATTTAAGCATTTTACTTTTACTGCTTTTTGTGAATTTCACATACACGTATAATGGTGAATAAAACCTTCAGGCAGTTTTAACTTTTTAGATATTATGACTTGAACGTTGAATGTTTTTTAATTTGATTAGTTTACCCTTTAATCTGCAAAATGTGTCATATTTCAACCATATTTAAGTGTTTTATTTGTATTGCTTTTCGTGAATGTCACTATTGGTGAATAATACCTTCAGGGCTATGGATGGCTGTAATATTAACGGTAATATTAGATCATTTTGGGAGCATTTATTTCAACAAGTAAGCTAAACGTTAACGTTAGCTGAGTGTTAACTTGCTCAACATTTTCTGTGGGGTCCACTTTAACGTGTGTTTGCACGTGCTGTGTTGTAAGGTGGCTGACCGTAAGCTAACGTTACGTTAGCTTTTCAAAATGGTGTTTGATTAGGTTGCACAGGAGTTATTTATTACATTTATAGCAGTAACTTAGCTAGCTTCTCAAGGCACAAGGTCATTAGTTGGTTATAGCAGAGGCTGGTTAACGTTTTGCAAAGAGGAAAAACATTCTTGTGAAGTGTGTGAAATGATAATAAAGTTTCTACAATCTCAGTGCAGACTACGGATTTTACATTTTGCAACATAACCCTACTACATAATTTTATATTTTATTCTGATTGTAACACGAGGAACGAGGAAGAAATCTAGATTTATTCATTATACTGTGAGGTTTATGTAGAATAAAAATCATAACTTAGAGTAGTGGATAGCAGGTTCCTGTCACAGCTCTGCCCCTTTTCTCCTGTCACTCTATCGCTCACTCACCTAATCAGCTCATTCACTCTCACCTACTCACTCTGCTGTACGTACCGTTTAAACCTCAGTCTCACACACACTCACTGCCAGATCCTTCTCCGCGTTACGCTAACAGACGGCAGTGCTATTTAGATAAACAATACATTATTAAACTATTTACAGAAAATGTGTGTGTCCTTTTATTTTTATTTTTTGAGCTGAGTGCTTACTGCTGAGATAAAAACTTGAGAAACTTCTGGAACTCTTCCAGGTATGAATTAATTTATTCTGTGACGACCCTCTCTGCCCTGTCTGCCTGTTCGTTTGGCTGCCTTCCTTGCAGGTGTGGCAGAGGGTCGTCAGGCAGAGTGGAAACACCTGAGGCCATTAGCAACACTGGCCCTGTGTGCCAGAGCACCCAGTATAAAAACCCTCTGGATTCTCAGTGGCTCGCTCGCTCCTTCCTGAGACACCCATTTTGGTTTTGTTTGTGGTTATGGTTGGTTTCTACACTATACAACACTGCATATACACTTTCCACGCACACTCACTTACACTGCTGAAATCACTGACTTCACATGTCACTGTTAGTTTATGTTACTTTAAACCTAATAAATAATGGTTAAACTGCTTCATTGAATGCATCTCCCTTTTTTGTCATGGCCGTTTGGCCCGGTTTATGACAATTCATTTTCCTCTTCTTCTTCGTCATCTTTAAAATACTATAAAAATAAAAAAAACATGAACCAAAAAACTGCATATACATTCCTGAAAAAAATAGATAATGTTATAGGGTAAATCTTACATTTCCTACATCCTCTTCTGGAGGAGGAGACACTGACAATAGCATAGATCTTAACGTTATTAAAAAAATAATAATGAAAAAAACACAATGCTTTAGAAAAATTAAATTTTTTAACTTTTCATAATTTTGTCAATGTGATTAGGAGAAAATGTGCCTGCAGGGGAGGCTGACAACTTCTATAAAGAATCTGAAGTATGTGTTACTGCAAGTTAATAAACACATTTGCTGACATTTGTTTTGCTGCTGTTAATGCTAACTGTCTTTATTGACTTCCTCTGCCTTAGGATTGCTATGTGTAGATGTAAATACATGTCCCAAATGCAAGTAGGACCAATAAGACACTTATCGACAGACATTGGTGACCACCCATGACATTTGTATTGGTGCGTGTGTATGAAGAGCAGTTGGTGGAGATGAAATGACTAAAATGTGGAGGTCGTAGCTGCAAGTTATGGTGCCCGAAAACAGCAACAAAGGTCTAAATTGGCGCTAAATTCCCTTAAAGGGCCGGTAAATTTGACCTATGTAAAAAGGGTCATAGAATCTGAGAAAAAGGTTGAAACTGCCTGAATTTTTCATCACACCTTCCCTCTGATACCTTGATTCAGACTGCAAAGGAAGTCTGCAGACCCTTGGGAAAGCTATCTCCTTTTGGCAGCATGCTAATGACTTCAATCCAATGCATCCTAGTAGAGTGTCCTTTTGTGTCCAACATATGTAAATTTTATAACAAGTCATTTATTAGTGTTTTTATAGGACCCAACAAAAACCCTCTTGACTCTAAAGCCTGAAAACAGCTTTTTTGGAAAAGGCCCACACCTCTATCCTAACCCCAACCACTCCCACAACCAAGCACACACCCACAAACAGCTCACCACACACACACACACGGAACATGGATCAGGCCACGCATTCACACTTCCCGAGGTCCTACCAGCACCAAAGTGCTAACTATCCAACCGCAATGACCCACTTAGTGGGGTTAGAGCCCACTTGCAAGGCTCTAGGACCTTCCTATCAAAAGTATTTCCAAAAGGGCCCATGAGCCAATGAGCACTTTTGCCGCTTCGACCCCTTCCTAAGGTCACAGAGACTCGCCATCACTACTGTTCCATCCGGAGTGATAATTAGTACTGAGGGAGCAAACTTCCATGTCTCTAGGACCTTCCTATCAAAAGTTATCCCAGAAGAGCCCAGGCTCTAGGACCTCTAAGGCCCCCAGCCCAAAGCAATGGGAGTCTATGACAGCTATACCAAAGGAACAAGCTAGAGCCACCAAACTTGACACACGCGTGCTCTGACTTAATACCAACACACACAGCAAGTTTCAGGAGGCTAGCACCAAGTGGCCAACAGCTATATACGATCGTCACCAAAACAATCCAATGGGGCTCTATGGCAGCCATACCAAAGGAAGCAGCTACAGATGCCAAACTTGATACAAAGGTGCTATGGTGTGATAGTGATTCCTTATACAAACAACCCCCCTCCCCTTTTTTTTCTTTAGAGGTATTTTTTTGCAACCCTTAGAATGGTCGTTTTTGATATGAGATTGGTTGCTAAAAACCTTGATGGGAAAATCATTAGTCCTTGTTGCTCTCCCTCTAATTGGAGAAAATAACATGCAGGTGTGATGAGTATTTGCAGGTGTGATAATGTGATGAGTATGTCCAGATGTGATGGATATGCTCAGCGAATTAGCTCTCTTTTTAGCTCCTCCCCCTGGGTTTTCTTATATATTGTGTGTCGGTGTCCGTCTCCCTCATGTATTCCTCTGAAGAAGCCACAGAGCGGAGCTCTTATATTGCACTTAACCCTTAGCCTTACTGACTTTTAACATATGGTCCTTTGACCCATGTCTTTTTTATATAATTATTTGATCCTTTCCTATGAAAGTTGGTTGCATAAAATTGCATTTGATTGCACCAAAATCGCACTTTGAACATCTTCTGGTTTTCTAGCCAAAGGCCAACGAGCCTCGAGTAATCAGCCATCTTAGTGTGTGTGTGTGGGGTGGTTTTGCACAGTTTGCCAGTGTTGTTTGAGTGTGTTTTGACACCGTAAGACACATTGGGCCTTAAGAAATAAACTGGCATTTATTTTCTAGGGTTTTTTTGGCCTACCAATGGTTTAGAATTGTGCCAGTGTTCCAGAAATGTGATAATAAACTTTAAATACTCAGGTTGTTTAGGAGAAGGACCTTGAGAAAAAGGAAAGACTTCTTAGTGTAAGGAAAGGATCAATGTGAAATATGAGTCGGCAATTTCATTGCATTCCAACTCTTAGCCTTACTGACTCTTAAACATATGGACTTTTTTGATCTATGGTTCTTTTAAAATTATTTGATCCTTTCCTATGAAAGTTGTTTTGCACAAAATGGCATTAAATTGCACCTAATCACGCTTGGGCATCTTCTGGCCTATAATCCAACGGCCCAGGCCTCAGAAATGTAGCCATCCTAGTGTGTGTGTGTGTGTGTGTTGCTTGTGGTGTTTTTTTCACCTTAAAAGCTGTCAACAATTGCAGTCTTTCATAGTATTCATTTGAAGCACCTCCCCATTCAATTCAGAGTCCAGAGGTCCAGTACGCAGCGGCAGGGAGCCACAGTCCTCGCCACTCAGGGGACCACCGATGCCCAGAGAGGACCCCATCTCCATCTGCTCCTTAGCTCCCCTCAAGGTCAGTCTCGCCGCCCGGATCTTGTCCGGCTTGGCCTGGGTCCGTTCCCTCAGCCCCGCGCTGGCTCGTAGCTCACCCGCCTCTACCTCCGCCTCCCCATGGCACACACAATTGTCCAGTTCCCTTCTGCACCCTTTGCATTTTAATGTTCTTTGCTTCGTGCATTCCCTCGAATAATGCCCCTGTACACCACAAGTGTGGCAAGAGAATTCCGGGCATTCTCTCTGGATGTGCCCAGGCTGCATGCATATCCTACAGATTTTTGTTTGTCTATCATGTAGAACACGGAAATACTCCGAACCCAGCACCGTGGTGAATTTAGTAGAGTATGGGAGGGATTGCACTCGCTCGTTGAATTTCACCCTCAGGAAGCGGGTGCCATCTGTTACATTCAAGCCCGGCCACATCCTTCGTCTTATCGGGGAGACTGCCGTTACCCCCCAGCTTGCCAGCTTCGAGATGATGTCACTATCTTTGACGTAATAGGGCAGGTTTAAAAAAGAGACAATTAGTTCATCGTTTGAGATTTCTTTTGCGTGTACTCTTGTGTCGCCAACCTTGAAACCTTCCATCAGTCTGTCTTTTCACCTAGGATGGCTCGTGGTAAGCTCGAACTTCCTGGGGCTGATTACTCTGCATGCCAGGAGAGTTCCGCACAGCCGCTGCACATGGCTAATCAGCTCCATGGGACTCATCACTTCTCCTCCTTCTAGCTCCACATTCACTGTAAGACTCCGTGAGTCATGTTCCTCTCTTTTTTCCACGGCATCACCTCTCTCCTTCTCTCCCATCACCGTCATGCTGTTGGGGATAGCCGTGTAGGTTGTCGTTAAGCCGGTCCGGGTCTGGTGCACAGGTGGGTCTGTCATGATTAGAAAAAACAAAAAGCGCCCCTCTTGGAAAAAAACACGGGGGATATCTCCCAAAGTGTGGAAATAAAGCTTCCCCCCAGTCAGTGAAACACTGACAGGGGCTACTGCACAAAATGCACCAAAAAACCCCACTCAAAATAGCCTCTTAGTGCATGTAAAAACCAAAGGAGAGGAGAAAAAAGCAGCTGCTGCCTCCACAGAGGATCACACAGCTCTTACTCAAACCACGCACCTGGGGCTCGTTTAGCGATCAGAGAGGTATGGCCGTAAGCAAGTTCGTCTCCAACACATATTCCATTAAAAGCTGTCAACAATTGCAGTCTTTTATAGTACATTTAGGACTCGTTCATGTTTAAGAAATCTCATTTTATGTTCAAAGGGACCCCGATTTAAAAAAATGAAGCAGTTCTTTGAATGGTCAAGAGAGTAGGGTACATGGCGAATTAAACTTTACTTTTCTTCACAGAGAACTCTGACCTTTTGGGTTGGAACCGGCTTGAAAATAACTAAAATACGATCAGTAGGTCAATCGCAAAACATTAACGAACCTAAACCAGTTCATTGATTACCATTCCAAAAAGAAGAAAATATTGATTGATTCTTTTTTCCCTTTTTACTGTTACCCACCTCTTTGTGTGCATCTCTTCTTCAATCTTGCCTTTTTCTCACACATTTCTCAAGTAAAAAAGCAGCAGTGTCCTCTGCCTTATGGAGAGAGAAGTGAAAAGGCTTACAGCACCTGGTATTCCCAGGCGGTCTCCCATCCAAGTACTAACCAGGCCCAACTCTGCTTAGCTTCCGAGATCAGACGAGATCGGGCGCGATGAGAGAGGTATGGCCGTAAGCAAGTTTGTCTCCAACACATATTCCTTTAAAAGCTGTCAACAATTGCAGTCTTTTACAGTACATTTAGGACACGTTCATGTTTAAGAAATCTCATTTTATGTTCAAAGGGACCCCGATTTAAAAAAATGAAGCACTTCTTTGAATGGTCAAGAGAGTAGGGTAAATGGTGAATTAAACTTTACTTTTCTTCACAGAGAACTCTGACCTTTTGGGTTGGAACAGGCTTGAAAATAACTAAAATACGATCAGTAGGTCAATCGCAAAACATTAACGAACCTAAATCAGTTCATTGATTACCATTCCAAAAAGAAGAAAATATTGATTGATTCTTTTTTCCCTTTTTACTGTTACCCACCTCTTTGTGTGCATCTCTTCTTCAATCTTGCCTTTTTCTCACACGAAAAAGCAGCAGTGTCCTCTGCCTTATGGAGAGAGAAGTGAAAAGGCTTACAGCACCTGGTATTCCCAGGCGGTCTCCCATCCAAGTACTAACCATGCCCGACTCTGCTTAGCTTCCGAGATCAGACGAGATCGGGCGCGATGAGAGAGGTATGGCCGTAAGCAAGTTTGTCCCCAACACATATTCCTTTAAAAGCTGTCAAAAATTGCAGTCTTTTACAGTACATTTAGGACACGTTCATGTTTAAGAAATCTCATTTTATGTTCAAAGGGACCCCGATTTAAAAAAATGAAGCAGTTCTTTGAATGGTCAAGAGAGTAGGGTAAATGGTGAATTAAACTTTACTTTTCTTCACAGAGAACTCTGACCTTTTGGGTTGGAACAGGCTTGAAAATAACTAAAATACGATCAGTAGGTCAATCGCAAAACATTAACGAACCTAAACCAGTTCATTGATTACCATTCCAAAAAGAAGAAAATATTGATTGATTCTTTTTTCCCTTTTTACTGTTACCCACCTCTTTGTGTGCATCTCTTCTTCAATCTTGCCTTTTTCTCACACATTTCTCAAGTGAAAAAGCAGCAGTGTCCTCTGCCTTATGGAGAGAGAAGTGAAAAGGCTTACAGCACCTGGTATTCCCAGGCGGTCTCCCATCCAAGTACTAACCAGGCCCGACTCTGCTTAGCTTCCGAGATCAGACGAGATCGGGCGCGATGAGAGAGGTATGGCCGTAAGCAAGTTTGTCTCCCAACACATATTCCTTTAAAAGCTGTCAAAAATTGCAGTCTTTTACAGTACATTTAGGACACGTTCATGTTTAAGAAATCTAATTTTATGTTCAAAGGGACCCCGATTTAAAAAAATGAAGCAGTTCTTTGAATGGTCAAGAGAGTAGGGTAAATGGTGAATTAAACTTTACTTTTCTTCACAGAGAACTCTGACCTTTTGGGTTGGAACAGGCTTGAAAATAACTAAAATACGATCAGTAGGTCAATCGCAAAACATTAACGAACCTAAAACAGTTCATTGATTACCATTCCAAAAAGAAGAAAATATTGATTGATTCTTTTTTCCCTTTTTACTGTTACCCACCTCTTTGTGTGCATCTCTTCTTCAATCTTGCCTTTTTCTCACACATTTCTCAAGTGAAAAAGCAGCAGTGTCCTCTGCCTTATGGAGAGAGAAGTGAAAAGGCTTACAGCACCTGGTATTCCCAGGCGGTCTCCCATCCAAGTACTAACCAGGCCCGACTCTGCTTAGCTTCCGAGATCAGACGGGTTAGGGTTAGGGTTAGGGGTTAGGGTTAGGGTTAGGTAAGGGGGTAATAGCCACGTTCGCCAAGTGGCGATCGTCTATAACTTTTTGACAGTTGGTCCTAGCCTCATGAAATGTTGTGTGTGTATTCCTGGCATGCTCTAGCACCTGTGTATGAAGTTTGGTGTCTTCGACTTGTTCCTTTGGTATAGCTGCTATAGACTCCCATTGCTTTGGGCTGGGGGCCTTAGAGGTCCTGGGTTAGAGTTTGGGTTAGTGCTAGCGTTCTGAAATTTTGTGTGTGTATTCCTGGCATGCCCTAGCACCTTTGCATGAAGTTTGGTGTCTTCGACTTGTTTCTTTGGTATAGCTGCCATAGACTCCCATTGCTTTGGGCTGGGGGCCTTAGAGGTCCTGGGTTAGAGTTGGGGTTAGTGCTAGCGTTCTGAAATTCTGTGTGTGTATTCCTGGCATGCCCTAGCACCTGTGTATGAAGTTTGGTGTCTTCGACTTGTTCCTTTGGTATAGCTGCCATTGACTCCCATTGCTTTGGGCTGGGGGCCTTAGAGGTCCTGGGTTAGAGTTGGGGTTAGTGCTAGCGTTCTGAAATTTTGTGTGTGTATTCCTGGCATGCCCTAGCACCTTTGTATGAAGTTTGGTGTCTTCGACTTGTTCCTTTGGTATAGCTGCCATAGACTCCCATTGCTTTGGGCTGGGGGCCTTAGAGGTCCTGGGTTAGAGTTGGGGTTAGTGCTAGCGTTCTGAAATTTTGTGTGTGTATTCCTGGCATGCCCTAGCACCTGTGTATGAAGTTTGGTGTCTTCGACTTGTTCCTTTGGTATAGCTGCCATAGACTCCCATTGCTTTGGGCTTGGGGCCTTAGAGGTCCTGGGTTAGAGTTGGGGTTAGTGCTAGCGTTCTGAAATTTTGTGTGTGTATTCCTGGCATGCCCTAGCACCTTTGTATGAAGTTTGGTGTCTTCGACTTGTTCCTTTGGTATAGCTGCTGTGAGGAATTTAAGTTTTAAAGCGCTCCAAATTATGGATATTATGTGTTACAGTGTATTTACTTGTAGGAGTCTGGTCATTTCATGCATTAAGTGTCTGTGTGATCAGGTTGAGGAATGTGCTGGAGCGGGGGTTAGAAGAAGTGGCTGGCTGAGGTGTTGGAATGGAACAATGGGTCAACAGCCAGGAGGGGCTTACTGTACTTCAGCCAATCGAGGGAGCTGATCGATGACCTGAGGAATGTAACTTTGGAGGGACAAAGGACCTTCGAATTGGTGAAGAACCTCAGTCCTTCTCCTGACCATGAGGCAGACAACAGTCTGTCGTGTGGCCCGGACGGGGCCTCACTTTATATATATATGATTAATAGTTTGATTCGGTTTGTAACTGTTTGTAACTGCATTTGCTTTCATTAGTATATTAAATTCCTTTTGATTTAAACTTCGACCAGCTGATTCGGCCCTGCTTGCTGATGGAAGAGGGAGAGCAAGGGGGGGGCTGCTTCTTCTCCTATGTGGGCCTCTTCTCCTCTCTTTGAGAAATTTTGAACATAACAAATTGGTGACCCCGACGTGATTTCTCAATTGGACTCGGAGAAGGCTGAAATGACGTGGAATCGGTAGACACTTTCGGAGTGCACACAAACAAAAGGTGAGCAGAGCCGTTTTAGTAAAAATCTGTTTAGGTAGACTATAGGAACCTTAGCCGAAAGTGTTCACGGACCGTATGGTCCTTGAAGGCCTCATCTGGCCACGAGGGAGACCGCAAAGTAACCTGATGCAGGTAAAGTGCATTCTCCTGAAATTTAAAGTAAATTGAACAGCTGAAAGACTGTATGAAATGCGGAGGAGCATTTACAAACCGAATGCAAGTATTTGTATGTTGTATTTCGTATTGTGTAAGGGCACGGCATGGCCGTATTTTGTATATTAGTTAAGGGCACGGCATGGCCGTATTTTGTAAGGGCACAGCATGGCTGTATTAGTTAAGGGCACGACGTGGTCGTTATATGTGTAAGGGCACGGCATAGCCGTATATTGTATATATGTGCAAGGGTTCAGCTTGGCTGATATGTAATGTGGTGCAGCTTAGCTGTTATGTATTTTGTGATAATTGTTGTTGTGTGGTTGAGAGTTGTGTTGTAAGAAAGGGTAACGTACGGTGTGAATGAATTGTTTGAAGCCGGGAGCTAAAGGCCTGCTCCGGTGCTGACCTTAGATAGCTAAATAAGAGGCGATTATAAAAAATAACCGGTGCATTGTTGAGGACAAGGCCCGGTCTAGTTAAATAAAGAGTGTGTGGATGTGGCTGGCTATTGCATTAAGATTACGGTTGATAGTGTGGTTAACTTGACGAGGTTGGCCTAGCTTCATCTGTTAGCTTAGCTGCTTTGTTAGCTACAAAGCTCATGTGGTAAGCACATGTTCTTCGAGAAAAAAAAAACACCCAGTGTTTTGGAGAAGTAATTGCTTGATAATTACAGAAAACTCCATTACCCAGAGTCCCGGAGGTGTAAATACATTAGTTAATTTCCATTAACAGTTTTAGTTTTGATTCAACATTTTTGATTTCCATTAACAGTTTTTATTTTTGATTCGACATTTTAATATTGTTAGTTTGTTTAGTTTTTTGTTTGTTTGTTTTTTGTGTCAACGTGGGATTTAAGAATGGACTAAATTGAGGTGCTTATAAAAGGCAGTTTTGGCCTACGACATAATTGTATAAACTCGGAGAGTGCTTGGAGCAGAGAAAAAGGTGAAGCAGATACAAATAATTAATGTCCAAAAGGGAAAGAAAGAAATGTAAACCGTTTAAAGCAGACTGGAAAGCATATGGTATGTGGGGAGAGAGAGAGAGACACCGTGCTCGCAGCAGCAGAAAGGGGGGTCTCACACACACATATACACTCTCGCACACACACACAGAAATCTTAGAATTGGATTGTACATTTTTAAATTTTATCTCTCAACATTGTACCCAACTACAGATTAGCGAAGATGTATTCTAACATTTACTGCTGAACTTTGGGTAGGTTTTGTTTTGTTTGTTTTTAGTCGAGGTACATGGTCGAGTGGATCCAGATCTGGGATTCCGCTTCGCTGCCGTATGCTCCCCAGCCACAAACAACTTGAACGACACCCACCACTCAACATGCCGAGGATGAAGAAGACGAACGAGACTCATCAAGGTCTACAGTGTCAGCCCTGACTGAACTTTGTATGAAGGCTTTCCGCCATCCATGAGCCTGGATCCTGGGAAAACATCCCACAAGAGAGTTGTGTGACATGGACAGAGAAGTTTCGTCAGCACAGACGCAAGGATGCCCAGCTGATACTGTATCAGGCCATAAGAGGAAGCTGAAAGACGGGGAAGAGACTTTGAGACTTTGACACACACCAACTGAAGACTTTGGGTGCCATAAATGTGGCAGCTTGAACATTGAGAAGAGGATGCTCATTCTCCATGAACAAGGAGTGGGGGAAGGGCTCGACAATCAGCCATCAGACTGGGAGGGTGCAGCAGGCAGTGGAGTGGACCCTGGAGATGGACCAACGACGCGCACACAATACAACACAGAGGGTGAGTTAATTTATAACACATTAGGAACTAGACAAACACCACTCACACACACATAGCACATGTATTAGAATGAAATTGAAGGATTTAGAAAGTTACAATAAGTCACGTTAACTATTAAAGGATTTCGGAATATTTACATATTTGGGACATTTTTGGGAAATAATATCCATAAATTAACATCATGCCTTGACTCAGATCGATCAGTCACCAGTAAAGTGCTAAAATCGGCTTATGAATGTGCCCCCAACGCGAGTACCTGTCGGCCGACTTCGAGATAATGAGCTAAAAGGTCACGTGACTAGCTGTGAAGCTGTGACGTCATTTATTCTAACTGCCTGTGGGAGTACACACGCTGTGTACAGTGCAACACATAGTCGTAGTGAAGACAGCACGATGGAGGGCGCGGATATTTCTCTTGATTTCGATTTAGATATAGCACCATACCAATTCGAACCTCTGGCAAGGGATTGTCCGGCACATTTTGATTCAGATCAAAGCGAGAGTGACACGGAAGAAGCGTCCGGTGACGAGAGAAGTGTAGCCGATCTCTCGAACCAGGAAACGGATGTCGCTACACGAATTTGTAATTTAGTGAATAAAAATGTAATTCGTTGTTTTAAAAACGATTCCAATGCGTATATTTGTCAAACAAAATAGCTACTATGTGATCGGATTGTTTGCTATACTATTGTCCGATTATAATCGATGATTTTCAACACGAGCGTACGTCTGTCAGACTGCCTCACTTTTCCTTCCCGGTCCCGGCTGCTATTTTTTCGGGATCTCCAGGTCGTATGCTAGCAAAAATGGTCGGCACGGCATCGGGATTCAGTGACAACTTGAACTTCCCATAATCGTATTTTGTCAACATGTCTGGGTCTTTCACATAACAAGTCTTTTCAAAATGAAGAGAGCAGAGTTTTGCCGTCTTACTCGGCTGCCAGTTCTGCTCACTACGCCGGCATCTATCGACCCAGATTTTCCTCCGTTTCTTGTCTTTCTCCGAGGGGAAACCAAAAAAACGTATGCCTGATCCTTTCTTAAAATCACTATTACACCCCCAGGCTACACAGTGAACCATTATTTCGGTGACAAAGACCTCCTAACTGATCGATTTATCGGCTGAGTGACTAACAATATGGTCAATGTACAATACAAACAAAGAAGCCGGTGCCCGTGCTTAGAATGAGTGACGTCACTTCCGGACTTGCATAGCGAAATAGACGGGGCGCGAAAATAACGCGATTGAAAAATGCATATTGCAGACGGACCATATCAGGAGTATTAAAAAGCGCTGTAATTGCTTAAATAGGCAAAAAATGAGTTTGCATAATTTTGTTTATTAATTTCTAGGCATGAATCTTGATAAATAAGCCAGGAATTGGCAAATATTCCGAAATCCTTTAAGGTAAAAATGTTTAGGATGTCACATGCAGGCTGATTCAATTCACTGCACAGCACATAGGTTACGTGAACTAGATGAAAGGTTAGAGGAAGTACGATTTAGAGAAGGGAGAGAAGTGGAAATGTTAATGAGAGTTTATTGGACAAAAAATACTGCTGCTGTCTCTGTTTCTCTGTCTCCCACACAAACTGAGTTGTAAAAGGGGGAGATTCCACACCCACTGAGACAGCGGCTGCCTTAACCCTCTTCCCCAAACCACTCCACCCCCTCCACTGGAAAGATTCATCTTGGGAAGGACAAAGTGCAGGCAAGCTGAGTGGTGGCATGGACAGTTCTCCTCACCACCACACGAGAACAAGCTACCTGAAAACAGTCACTGCACTCACAGACTCACCTGAACCTTGTGACAGTGATACACACCTACATGAGTGAAAAGCAAATTCACCACCGTTGGACGACGATTAAACACCTGGAACTATGTGGCCTTAGAGGCACAATGTGTTGTCTACTGTTTTTTACCATGTAAATCGTAACACCTATTCTGCTTACACATCATGATGACACCTATGTGTAAAGAATTATCTTTTTCCCTCCACAGCTTGTACTTATTTTAGAAATGCTACACAAGAACTGTTAGAGATGCCTTGAATGTATTGGTCTCATGAATTGTTAATGCAGATGTTCAAGTGGATTCCTGCAGAGATTAATTGACAACTAGTGAAACAAATATACAGGTCAATGATGATGCATTGATAGATACAACTGTTTATGTACACACTCTGAAGAGTGAGTAAGGGGGGAATTGTGAGGAATTTAAGTTTTAAAGCGCTCCAAATTATGGATATTATGTGTTACAGTGTATTTACTTGTAGGAGTCTGGTCATTTCATGCATTAAGTGTCTGTGTGATCAGGTTGAGGAATGTGCTGGAGCGGGGGTTAGAAGAAGTGGCTGGCTGAGGTGTTGGAATGGAACAATGGGTCAACAGCCAGGAGGGGCTTACTGTACTTCAGCCAATCGAGGGAGCTGATCGATGACCTGAGGAATGTAACTTTGGAGGGACAAAGGACCTTCGAATTGGTGAAGAACTTCAGTCCTTCTCCTGACCATGAGGCAGACAACAGTCTGTCGTGTGGCCCGGACGGGGCCTCACTTTATATATATATATGATTAATAGTTTGATTCGGTTTGTAACTGTTTGTAACTGCATTTGCTTTCATTAGTATATTAAATTCCTTTTGATTTAAACTTCGACCAGCTGATTCGGCCCTGCTTGCTGATGGAAGAGGGAGAGCAAGGGGGGGGCTGCTTCTTCTCCTATGTGGGCCTCTTCTCCTCTCTTTGAGAAATTTTGAACATAACACTGCCATAGACTACCATTGCTTTGGGCTGGGGGCCTTGGAGGTCCTGCAGCCTGGGCTCTTCTGGTATAACGTTTTATAGGAAGGTGCTAGCCTCCTGAAAATGTCTGTGTGTATTCCTAGCATGCCCTAGCACCTTTGTAGTAAGTTTGGCACCTCTAGCTGCTTCCTGGGACCTAACCATAAGCTATTCACACACCCTGAGCGTCACGCCACATGTACGACTGGTTGTGGTTAGTAAAAACCTACTTGGGTAGGTGGTAGGCAGTTGGCTCTCAGGGTATTAGTGAAGGGGAGCCTGATATGCGTGCACACGAGATTCCAGGTCAGTTGGAGCAAGCAGAGGGGAGTTATGATTTTTTCAAAGACTTACCAATCGTTCGTGACCGTAACCCGAGTCTTAAATAATTCATAACGTTTGAGGAGTTAGTGCTAAAATTACGAAATGTATTGTGTGTGTTTGTCCTATGCCGGTTCTAATGGCATCCAATTTTGGCATCTCTAGCTCTTTCCTTTGTTATAGCTGCTGTGGAGGATTTCAGTATTAAAGATAGAATTAGTAGGATTTTAGTATTAGAATTAGTTTAGTATGATGATTAGCACCTCTTATGGTGAATAGAAGTGTCAAAATAATAAGAATTTTAGCATGGGTTAAAGAGTTGCAATATATTTATCTATGAGATGTATTATCTTTACAGTATGTGTATAGGAAGCATCGTGGAAATGCCGCACATATGCTTGTAAAAAGTGTCAAAGTATCAGGAAGTACCAGAATACTTATCAAGTGTATAGTGTGTTTACAATATGTTTACTATAGGAGTGTTGAACCATAAGAGACAATTATTGGATGTATTATTAATGAATGTATTAATCTGTAAGAATAGTCGATAGGGATAGACAGGGATTTTAAGTCGGGCTTTAACAGAGGACACCATGATTAGAGCGAGGACCCGAGAGGGACCCAAGAAGGAGGAGCTACAGACGGAGACCAATAGGAGACGACGAGGGAGTCAGCTGACTGAGGCTAGGAGGAGTCAGCTGGATTTTAGCCAATAGTATTTGAGACAGATATTTTACGGACTATGAAAGGAGATTCAAATGGGTATTTCAGTCTCTTCATCTCATTTCGTCCTTCAGGTAACAAGCTTCCTGTTTGGAGTGTGTGTGTGAAAGCTGTTCTCGAGAGCATTTTACTATCGATAGTTAATTCAGATTGCATTTGTTATTAAATACATGTTTTATTTTGAAACCTGAATTCAGCGAACTTATTTTTGGCGCACATGCGCAGTAACTAGTCAACAAACCAGGCCAGCGGCTACGGCTCCTGTTAATATTATTGCCTCAACACTGCTATAGACTTCCATTCAATAAGAGGAATTTTTTTGCGCATTTTAGGGGGTGGGTTCTTACACACACCCTGTGAGCATTCCTGTCAGTGCAGTGTTTGAAGAGCAGCAGGATGGACATCAATGATGAGCTCTATGATGTGGGCCTTGACAACACAACAAATCTTCTGGATAAATTTGAAATCTATCCAGAAGTGAAAGATTTCATGTATACAGATTTGCACGTGCCAGTGCACTGCACTACGGTGTCGTACCCGCATGTTTTTCTGAAATATATGTTTGACATTGATGGGGTGGTAGTGGAGTTTCATAAAGTTCAAGGCTTGCTGGGTGGCCTGCACTATCTCCTACTACCACGCCTCTTCCCGAACACACTCAAGGGCCATTATCATTTTTTTAAAAAGCACGTGGACCTCAGCACTTACAGCCAAGAAGGCGAAAGGGCACTCCGGAATGCGGTTGGCCACACTGTGGGATATGTCGACGGTGGCTACCATCTTCTGATGACTGCCTTGCCTGCCAGCAGCACCAATCCGGACCGCAGGCTTCTGCTGCGTTGTTTCCAATGTAAACACCATGCCTCTCTCGTGCACGCAAGGAGGTATGTAGTGTTGCTTATTAGCACATTAGCGCAGCAATACTGAGGTGTGTGTGTGTGTGTGTGTGTGTGTGTGTGTGTGTGTGTGTCAGCTAGGTGTTTGAAGCAGTAGAGGTGTGGGGTTCAAAGTGGTTCAAAGTGGTCCATCCATGGTCCTGGGGGGACAAGAAACACAGAGATTTGGTTAGTGTATCCCACATACAGAGTGAATAGATAATGGATTCTGTGTGTGTGTACGTGTGTTTGTGTTTAGGTGTGTGCAGGTGTGTCAGCTGCGTGTTTGAAGCAGTACAGGTGTGGGGTTCTTCCGTGGTCTTAAGGGGTCCATCCATGGTCCTGAGGGATCAAGAAACACAGACATTTGGTTTGTGTATGCCACATACAGAGTGAATGGATAATGGATTCTGTGTGTGTGTGTGTGTGTGTGTGTGTGTGTGTGTGTGTGTGTGTGTGTGTGTGTGTGTGTGTGTGTGTGTGTGTGTGTGTGTGTGTGTGTGTGTGTGATGAACACAGATATTATGTGATCAAGTAAGAAAATGTGTCTCTGCTCCAAAGAAATGAGGTCCTGGAACAACAAGTCCAGGAGCTTACCAAAGAAGTGCGTGATGGAGAGGAGGTCAGGAGGCGTGATGCTGTGTGTGTGCAACAAGAAGTGCAGGAGTTCAAAAGTATTCTGCAAGAACTCAGGGTCTTTCAATGCCGTTATGACACAACGGTACAAGAGAAAGAGTCTTTGAGGCAACAAAACAAGGCCCTGCAACAACAAATTGAGGAGGTCAAGAACATGATCAGGATTGAAAAAGGCTTGCGTGCCGGGGAGCAGCTCAAAGCTTGCCAGAGGGAGAAAGTGCTTTATGATGAATTGCAGACACTTCACATTCTTCTGAAGTTTAAAATAAAGGAAAATGAGGACTTCCAGAAGGGATTGCAGTCCCTTAAAGAGAGTGCTGATCAGAACTTTTGAACAAGATCGCCGAGGACCAGCAGGAACGGACACATTGGTTTTCCCACTGGTTTTCCTAACTGGTACACTGCCCCTCCCATCTCATCACGTTTCCGCAGGCTTTCTAATGTTTATGTTTGTTTTTTATTGCTTTCTACTGTTTATGTCTACTTATGTTTGTATTTTTGCTCATGCTTGTATGTTTTCCTCTGTAATAAATGTTGTGTAAATGTCGAGAGTTGAGTGGTCGGAAAGACTAGAAAAGTGCTATTCAAGTACAGTCCATTTACCATTTGTGTTGTAAATGTATATTTCAAATAAAATACAAATTTGAAAAAAATAAAAAAATAATATTAGTTGCCTCTGATATATGGTTATATGTTTTAAAGTGTGAATATGAACAGTTCACCCCCTCACTTTAATGCATCCTAGAACCTTTTTGACTGTCTTGGCTGTATTAACATATGTGTCTTTAACTCGTCTTGAGGTGTGGCCTAAGGTTCCGTCCTGTTCGGTTGCCTTTATGCTTTTCCTTTAGAACTCATACGATTTTGAAAAGATATTTCTCTTTACTAATGTGGACATGGTCTGGGGCATGGTAACGGGGGTAATAATGGAATTAGCAACATGTTTAGAGCCCTCGAAAGCCCGGTGTATCCACACTGGTCATAAAAGAGTCACTGTTTTTTGTAATTAAAAAACAGAATGAAATCACTGCACCTAGCTTCTGAAGTACAAACATTTGCTGGTTTGCTTTGTTTTATATGATAGTAAAGTTGATTTTTATTTAAATATTGCCACTGTCATTCAGCATAATAATAAGCCATGTGGCTTCTGTTTGCACAGAAAGTGTTTAGTGTCATGAATAAGGGTAGTTTTAGAGCAATGGTTAGAAAAGATAATGGATTCAGTTAAATGTTAATGAACACATTGGGACTCGATTAAGTACAGACTTTTCCCGTGTTAAACCAGGCCATGATTTAAAAAAAGTTTAATAATGCTAAAGAAAGACCGATTCGTTTAGTATCAAACATTTTTGTGACTTTTCAGATTTGTTCATGGTAATTTCTTTATTATGTTAATGTTCAAAGTAAGCCTGTCCGCATAACTTGGCCTTCAAAACCTATTTACTGCATAAACATGGAGACAGTTTGTTTTGGACTGTTGGTCTGAAAAAAACAAGCAGTCTGAATCTGTGAACTTGGGCATAAGCAAACTGATGCCTTTTTATAGACCAAACAATTATTCAATCAATCAAGGAAATGATTCGGTGCGGCCCTTTTGTACAGGTTGTGTGCTCATGTCTGTACCATAGTACTTGCGTGAAAGACACCTGCTATAGAAGTTAACATTGTTGAATTGTTGGTGGATTTAAATTTTACATTAGGACGTTATGCCTCAGAACATTTAGTTATGCTGTCATAGAAACTGGATTGGTCCATGAGACACATCTTACAAAGTTTTGGTAAAGTCATTTAGTGTTTCAGGATTGTAGAACTCAGCATGTATGAAAGGGCTCTTTCTATGGAAACAGGTTTCTTTCAGGAGACAGTTTGGACTTCATTTGCTACTTCCTGTTGATGTAGAGAGGTCCACACTGCAGCCTATATGTACAAACCCACATATGCAGCAACAACAAGCAATAATCACCTTCATCCCCCTGACCTGTAACAGCGCTCCTCTTCCTCACCACATAAAAGACTACACATTATGCAAAGTTGTTTTATTTTCATAATGGTGCGCTGTGGCTGTACCATCTCTTGCAGACTTCATTTAAACGCCAAGACTCCTCTTCCCTGCTGAACTTGCCCCACGATGTCTTTGTGCCTCAGGGTTGATGTTGCTTGCTGTACTGTATTGGATGGTTTCCACTTCCGCCCAGTTGCTAAGGGCAGTGCAGCATTACTGATATAGCCTTGTCTCTGGAATCCCTCAGCGTCATCTGAAGTCTGACTTTAGAATGCTTGTATTCTTCCGTCAAACTAGTGAGAGGTAGTTCCAGGACCCCTTTGCCATAGAGGCTGATGTTAGTTAGACCAGTGTTTTTCAACCTATTCTGAGCCGCGGCACATTTTTTACATTAAAAAGATCCCGCGGCACACCAACAACCAAAAAAGTTACAAAATGACACCTTTTAGCATAATACAGCATATATGCCAGGAGTGTCAAACTCAAGAGAGGGCCAAAATGTAAAATTGGGACAACGTTGAGGGTCAAATAGGGTCAACATTTAATAAACAGGATAGAAGGGATATTGGACAAAGTGCAAAAAGAAATAGGCTACATTATTTTATGCATATGTGGGTCAATTACATGACATGCATATTTTTGTGTCCGAGTCCACTATTTCCTTTTAAAATAATTGTATCAATTAATGACATATATCATTTCATTCTATAAAACCTATCCAGTTTTGATACATTTTCAGTACAATCAAATAATATATATTATTTTATGTTTTGGCATCTCAAACCCTGAAAATGTCAGGCGGTGCACCCGTCCTAGCAGATGAACAGACTAAGAAAACTATTAAAAAAGGTATTTAAATGATAATAAATTCAAAATAAAATAATATGGCATACTTTTATTGTTGAAACGATTCAAATAAACCACATTTTTACAAATATCTATAGTTTTAAGCTGTTGCGATAATTTAAAAACTTTTGTCCAGCAATTTGAATGTTCTCAAATGTCAGGGTGGCACAACTGTAAAGATGGGACTTTTATTATAAAATTAAAGTGCAGAACAGTAAACAGGATATTGCATCATCAAGAGGACCTCAACGGACCTTTATAGCAGAGTGAAAGTGCAAAAAGAAATAGGCTACATTATTTTATGCATATTTGTATTTGCAGTATACTTATGAATTTCCCAGAGAGCAAGCCAATTTAACACAGACCAACTCAACCTCCAATAAATTATAATTCTAATCCACTGCCAGATTAGTCCCAAATATGTTGGAGGCAAGTTCTGATTCGGCCCGGTTTTGAAGTGGTGGCTACGGTGGCGAGGAAAAACTCCCTGTGACAGGAAGAAACCTCGGGAGGAACCTGGCTCTCTGGGAAAAACCCCTCCTCCTAGGGGTTGGGTGGGAAGGGGGACTTCCTGCTGCTTTGGGCCACGACACAAGCTGATTGTCCGTCCTGAATCTCCACCTTCTGTCACGAATTCCCCTTCATATTAGTTTGTTTTCATCCTGCCTGCCTGTTTAATTAATTTAGTTTTTCTTCGTCAGTAAGAAGGTCAAATCCCTGCGCCCTTGCATTGATACAGAGGACTCAATAACATCACTGTGAATAATATGTACCCTCTTCCCCTTATCTCCTCTGCATTTGAGCTGCTACAAGGTGCTACCATTTTTTCCAAACTCGATCTCTGCAATGCTTACCATTTGGTGAGAATCCGAGAGGGGGACGAGTGGAAGACTGCCTTTAATACTCCTAGTGGACATTATGAGTATTTAGTTATGCCATTTGGGCTCACCAATGCTCCTGCAGTGTTCCAGGGGTTGGTCATTGATGTTCTCCGGGATCTGCTCAATGTTTGTGTTTTTGTGTTTTTGTGTATCTGGATGACATTCTTGTCTTCTCGAAGTCTCAACAGGAGCATGTGGTACATATACGTCAAGTCCTCCAAAGGCTTTTGGAGAACCACCTCTTCGTAAAGGCGGAGAAGTGCGAGTTCCACACCACGGAGGTATCGTTCCTGGGTTTTGTCATCAATGCTGGTAATATCCAGATGGACTCTGCCAAGACCAAAGCAGTTGCTGACTGGCCCCCTCCTTCCACATGGAAGGAACTTCAACGCTTTCTTGGCTTTTCATCCGTAACTACAGTTCCGTGGCTGCTCCCCTCACCGCTCTCATCTCCCAGCATGTGCCCTGCCGGTGGTCCTCTGCGGCGGCAGGGGCCTTTGGTGAGTTAAAATCCCATTTCACCTCTGCTCCCATCCTCATATTCCCAGATCCTGCCCGGCAGTTTATTGTAGAGGTGGACGCCTCGGACACTGGTGTAGGAGCGGTCCTTTCTCAGCGGTCGGCTGAGGACCAAAAGGTTCACCCATGTGCCTTCTTCTCCCGGAAGCTGTCCCCCGCAGAGAGGAATTACGACATTGGGAACCGGGAGCTGTTGGTAGTCAAACTGGCATTGGAGGAGTGGAGACACTGGTTGGAGGGAGCGGAGCAGCCGTTTGTGGTCTGGACGGATCACAAAAATCGAGAATGCATCCGTTCGCCAAGCGACTGAACTCTTGTCAAGCAAGGTGGGCTCTTTTTTTTAACCATTTTGAGTTTTCGCTCTCCTACAGACCAGGATCCAAGAATATCAAACCCGACACCTTGATCCAAGAAATTGGCTCCTCGCTTCGTGGACCCATTCCCTGTTTCTCGGGTCATCAATCCTGCTGCCGTCCGTCTTCGTCTGCCATCATCCATGAGAATTCATCCTGCCAAAGAGACTGCTAAAAAATTGCTACAAAATGTTCTCCGGCTGCATGGTCTGCCCATTGACGTGGTCTCCGACCGGGGACAACAATTCACCTCTCGCTTTTGGTCAGAGTTTTGCACGCTGCTGGGAGCCACAGTCAGTCTATCATCAGGGTTCCATCCCCAATCTAATGGGCAGAGACCCTGGTCGGAGACCACGTCAATGGGCAGACCATGCAGCCGGAAAACATTTTGTCCAGGCATTCGTCCAGCGGTGCCGACACACTCCAAGTGTGTCGGCACACCGGCTCCACGCTCTTGTGCTCTTCCGATTATCAGTCGCTCCACCTCTCGCTTCGTGGACCCATTCCCTGTTTCTCGGGTCATCAATCCTGCTGCCGTCCGTCTTCGTCTACCATCATCCATGAGAATTCATTCCACCTTTCATGTCTCCAGGATTTTCACCGCCTGAGAAATAACATACTTACCTGTGCCGTTTCCGTGGCAGTACGAAGTCCCCCATCGACAAACTCCTCTACATCTGAGAACACACACAAAAGTAACCGGTTAGATTCAAACACCATCAGTCAGTTAGTCACTTTGACTCCAGGGCGTGACGGCATCCTCTTACCCGTCTTTGGTAAAAGAGGATGTAGGCGGCACGCTGACGCAGGTTGCAGACGGAGTCCCCCGATGTCTGCGTGACGAGTGAATCATCATAGGTCAGCCAGCTGTCGGTGGGGTCGTCCTGGTCCACATCTGGATTCACGCCGTCACAGATGTAGTGTCCTATAAAGGATAACATTTAATTATGTCTCAAGAAAACAAGCTTTACACAACAATGTCTTTCAAAAGCAATATAAGAACTTAGCACAATGAGCAACACATGCTCATTTTAGTAAAAAATATATAGCAGATGTAACAAAACACTCCAAGCTGCTCAGTTACATTAAAGAGAGTAACTGTAAATAGTGCTAAACAGTTGTGTATGTATAACGTGTCTGAGAACGATGCAATGATACAGTCCTCAGACTTCCACATGTGATTTTCTTACCGCTGTATGGTGTGGAGCCGAGATGGCTGATGATGCTCACCAGGCTGTACCATCCTTCAGCCTGAGAGGGAACACAGTTAGCAGCAGTTAGCTACACACACACACACACACACACAAAAAACACCAGCACACACACTGACCAAAATGTTTCCCTCAGTATTTGAACTCGGGTTGAGTTCTTTCTCACCTGGCCGGAGGTCACCATCAGCTCCCTGAAGAGGTCGACCGGGTCACTCAGCTTCTCCAGCTGCAGGAACGGGGTGTAGCAGAAACGCTTAATGTGCAGCATCAGCACTCTGTGGACGGGAAATAAGAAGAAAAAGAAAACATGAGCCGGTTCCAAAATATCGTTGGAATATTTGCTTCATAAATGACTCAATCAGTTCATTGATAATCAGAATACACCATCGGTTAACGGACTACACTATGAATAAATGTCACTCACGCGGGCAGTGTCACGAAGGCCGACTGCTGACCGGATGCGTTGCCACCGCAGTTACACCTGAAGTCCAACTCTGTCTCCTGGACAACAGCAGAGACAACATGGTGTCAGATACACACTGGAGAGCGAGGGCAGTGTGTGTGTATGCGTGTGTGACGTCACTGAGGGAGGACAGGTGGATCTTACCTTCAGGTAATCCTGGAGCATCTCCTGGACTGATCCTCGTGGCAGAAGGTTGAGAGAGAGGTTGGTGAAGTCCTCCTCACGCGTAGACCCGGCTCCACAGCTGCTCATTAAAGGGACAGTTCACACAACTGTTACAGTCACACAAGTGGACCAGATGAATTCAGCTGATCAAGACACTCACTCAGAAATCACATTTGAACTACTAGATATCTTAAGTTTGTTTAAATATGCTGATGGTCTCTGAGGTCTGACCTCTTGCAGGTCCTGGTGTTCTGCATCTTGAACACTAGCTGGTCCTCGACAGGGCACCTGTAGCTCTGTCCCTCGATGGCAGCGGCGTGCTGCAGCAGCGGGGACAGTGTCCTGATCTGGTCCACTACGGTGGTCAGGAACTCGTGAGCGTCCTGAACACACACACACACACACACACACACACACACACACACACACACACACACACACACACAGAGGGTTCGATGCTCAGAGGATAAACTATCAGGAGGAGTTGGAGCAACAACAATCAAAGCAGACGACTCACTTTCTGGTGGTGATCTCGAAACTCCGGAGCCTCTAAGGAGACGACTTTCTTCAAGGATTTGAGCACCTTACGTTTGTGTCCGGAGTCGACGGAGCGGTGACACCACACCACGTCCATGAATCTTCTGCAGGGGGAGAAGAAGAAAATAGGGAGTGAGTTTCTGCTGTCCTTTGGTCTCCAGGATCGCGTGTGTGTGTGTGTGTGTGTGCGTGTGCGTGTGCGTGTGTGGCTGCTGTACCTGATCAGTTCAGCCTGAGGCACTGAAGTCCACACCACCTCCTGGCTGCTGAAGTCCCTGATGAAGTCCACCAACGTGATGAGACTCTGGAGGCTGGAGTTCATGTAACAGGTCTGGTCTAGATTTGGAAACCTTGACACACAAACACAACATGTGTCAATATCAGAAAACTCTGCAGTGACAAACTGGAGCTCATTTCCTCTTACTTTTTTAGATTTTTAGAAACATTTAGACCGTTTTAATCGAATGTGGTGACTTTTGGGCTGTCGTGAGCGTGGTAATCGTACTCTTACGCAAACAATTGAATTTGGACTGTGCAACCGAACCAGACCAAATTGAAAACAAATCAAAAGAATCAACTTCCCTCAAGCCAAACGGACTATGGCTTGTGAAAGCTCTGCAAACATACATCCCATATAAAGATCTAGTTTCTCATTAAATGATGTCTCGGTCCCATCGGTGATCAGCTGATCATTGCACATCATTTGTTTCACGTTATTCTGGGGAATTAATATATTTTTCTGGGATTTTTAATTTACCAAAAATATATAAATAAATAAAACTGACAATTTAGTTTTTGTGTGTTTCCGTGCAGCTTTACTCACCCAAACCCAAGCCAGTCATTCTGAGACCTGAGGTGGAGACACATTTTGGTCCTAGAGAGACACAAACACACACGGTCGATAAACGTGAAGGCATGAAGCTGTGAAATATTGTGGCTCATATTTTAAAATCATGTGATCATCATAAATGTATAAACATGGTTTATACAGGAAGCATGTTTCCATCATTCTTTTTTTACGCATTGAATACCTCTTTTTTTTGTTGTAGCCCTTCTCCTAATATTTTTGATTTGATTTGTATTATTGTTTAATGCAATAAAATAATGTGACCAACCCAAACAGGCTTACAAGAAGCCATTATTTAGAGGAGAGTAGAAACACAAGTAGCTAAATGAATTACAAATAGTACATTTGTTTCCAAGCTTAAGAAGCAAAGTTTCTGCTTGTTTTGTGGAACTTTTTTGGGGGGGAACTCTTGTTTAGTTCGTATCGTATGAAAATGTTCAGTACTAAATGTTTTCCAAACATATTCAGCTATACGCAAACTTCAAACAGGAAAAAAAAAGTCTAAAAATAAAAAGATTTTAGTATCTGATGAGACATTCAGTGGCAGCTTTGGAGACGTCTACGGACACATTTCAGTTGGTACCAAAACAAGTATCGAACTTCAATCCCCAGCCCTGCTCTTGTTATGTTGTGGTTTTGAATAAGAACGTAGAAAACGTGATTGTAATGCTGGACTGACCTGTTGGAGGAAGAGCCCTGTGTCTGGCTCACAGCCTGCGGCTTCTCCTTCTTTTTCTCCACTTTCTTTTCCTCTTTCTTTTCCAGATACTTCACTTATTTTTCTTCTTCTTCTTCCTCTTTGAAGTCGTACACCTGACGGCCATTTTTCTTCTCAGCCTCGTCGTCTGGAGACAGAGCGACTCGATTGTTTCTCTGTGAGGGAACAGAAACATTACAGTGACTCACTTCTTTTTATTTTAATGCAGATGGATGAAAGTGTTGTGTAACTTACTCTGAAGTACTTTAAGACTCTGGAAAACAAGCCACTCTTCTTCTTCTTCTCTGCATTTCCAGCTGTTGTTGTGGCTGGATCATGAGAGGAGGCGAATTTGCTGATACACACAAACACAGCTGATTATTCTACAGTTAAGTGAAGAGGATCCCTCTCTAGTCTTTAGTCAAACACGACACAACAAGCCTGTCTCGTCCACAATCGCTTCCCCATACAACCAAACTACATTCTCAGTTACGTCTGGAGGGAAACACTTTCCTCTTTGATTACACTCGCAGTTTTAAACATGTGGTTAACTTTGACTTTGACACACTGACACAAACAGCGGTCTCCTGAGTTAAAGTCCTGCGTCTGTTTACACTGACTTTCACGGACTATGATTAGAAATATATTTATGATATGCCACAAGAAAAAAAAAAGCAATACAAAATAGGATTCCCTCGAAATGTAAATAACAATGCAGGTTTTTTGCATGGGAACATCATTTTGAGGAGACCCACACATTGAGGCGACTAATGCGGACACTGTAGGCCCTGTTGGTAGGAGGAGGAGGGGCTCCCCTAAATCCCTACATTAACAAGGTTGTCTGTAGGGATTCATTACTCTGTAGTGAATACAGCATGTTGGTGAGCAGTGTGCTGCTGAAACTGTTAAATACATACATCTCCAGAACAGGAATATGAATATTATATGAAGCCAGGTTCAAAATTCTTATTTTGTTGACATATTAGAGTCAGAAGTTTTTTCAGAGTGAATTTTAGATATCTCTTTGTATCACTCCAGAAATCAGAAAATACTGTCAACAGACATAATAAAAAAGCACTTTTTAAATAATAAAATGGTCTATAAATCTGACTATGAATGCTGTAAGAATAAGCCCCTCAGTAAAAACCTTCAGAATATAGATAGGGAGGAAACTGGAAAGTTTGGTGTATGTAAATGCTACTGAGGTGGAGATTTCTGCCTCAGTCTGACCAAAAACTAATTTTAAGAAAACACCCTTTAAAGATATATATTGTAAAATTCTATACATTTTACAAGACACACCAGGTGAATAGGATTAAAATATATATTAACTAATAGATATAACCATGACACTTTCCCAGTTGATCATTTAAATTGAGATTAAGTTGTAAGGTGTTTCTAATGTTTTGCTCCTTCCTGTCCTAGGTGTAAATCATGTGAACCAAATATGTGAAGCAGCTTCCAGTAAGCCTTATATATATATATATATATATATATATATATATATATATATATATATATATATATATATATATATATATATATATATATATATATATATATATATATATATATATATATATATATATATATATATATATATATATATATATAACACCACTAC
Source organism: Leptoclinus maculatus (assembly GCA_032191485.1). Taxonomy (NCBI): domain Eukaryota; kingdom Metazoa; phylum Chordata; class Actinopteri; order Perciformes; family Stichaeidae; genus Leptoclinus; species Leptoclinus maculatus. The sequence goes on from JAVDOI010000032.1 coordinate 1,806,057, forward strand.
AAATGACACTACATTATACAGCTGTCTCTATTTGTCTAGTTATGCAGTTTACTGTCCTCATGGAGAACTTTTTTTTACCTTCCACGAGAGATGGAGTTTGGTCTGTTCCTATCCTCTACGACTGGTTTAGTCGATTTTTTCTGCTGTGGATGAAGAGAAATAAACACATTTGATTGCAACTGTCAGAAAAATAATGTGCCTTCATTGCGGAAATAAACTGACTTCAGAGATGAGTATCTACAAACCTCTTGAGGAAAGTCAAAAGAATACTACTATTTCTGATGTATTACTTGATATTAACAGTGCAGAACTGTAAAACAAACCTTTCGTTGATACCAAGGTAGATCAAACATCGTTGCAGATTGTTTCGTAGCTAAAGCTTCAGCAAAGTTATTAACAAGTTGTTTCAAGTGTGTCTGACTGTTAAACTACTGGGAATGAGTGTGAGTCTGCTGTTTGTGTCATTTAGAACATGACATGATGAAGTTCTAATTTGATGTCATGAGAATTCTAAACATGTCAGGTGGTTCCGTGACCTTCTGACAGTGAGGTCAAGTGCTGGCCTCTAACATAATGAACTCAACAGGTCACATAGACTGGTGCATAGTGGATTCCATATTTACCATAAGTCTGGTGATATTCTTATTGTCAATAAATCCCAGTTATCCAGAAACACACAACATTATTTAAACATCAATGAGTCTCACTCTTTAAGGCGGTGACATGGTTATTATTGTTCATTACCATGAACACACACTGTCATTATTTTGACTCAGTCCTACAGCCACAAATACTCACGAGAGTACGTATACATATACAGTACATATACTAAGTCAAGGAGTCACAGGTCAAATAATAGTGAATGTGTTTGTAGACCAGAAAACCCCATGTGCCATAGAAACTTCCTTTATCTAAATAACTATGCAACACTACTGGACAGTTTCACGTTTGACATTACAGTCATTCATTGGTGTGTCCACATGTTACAAAAACTGTGTTTCTGTATCGGCTGCTCTTAAATTTCATTTAAATGAATTCAATATGTTTAAGCTGTAAACATGGCCTTTTTAAGTGCCCATTTCAAATATGATGATGTTATGTGAGTCTGTAAATAAATCAAGTTAACACATATATATATATATATATATATATGTATATATATATATACATATATATATATATGTATTGGTTTCTGTTCCAGTCTCTTGTTTCAACAGAAGTGAGAGAGTCAGAGATCATGTTTACTCTATGCAATATATCATAATCAGTTATATTAAATTCACCCTTCTTTTATTATTTACTCACTGTATCAGATAAGTTTGTCAGTTTCAAGTTCACATTTTCTAGTTGTGTTTTTCAGAATATATAATCATTAGTTAAGTCTTGTAACTGAAGAACGAGTGGACACGTTGTCCAATTAATCATTTATTTACCTCATCAAATCATGTTATGTAGAAAAATTGTTAGCATAAACTTCCCAGCATGCACCCCAGCACTATCTAGAAATGGAAATAGTGTCAACACAGACTGGTCGTTTGTATAATAGGCCAAAACGTAAATACAAACAGTGTCAACATGTTGGAGTGTCCTTACACTTTGGTCGTCCCATTATAGATGTCCCAGTTCCCATCACAGATAAACACAGGTCACATCCCGGTCTCTCTTGTCACATGAAGACAATACAACCAGAGTCATGTGGAGGCGTGGCCGCAGTTCAATGACAGAGCATCAGCAGACCTGGGATCAGTTAGGGTTAGGGTTAGGCCGGTTAGGGTTAGGGTTAGGGGTTAGGTTTAGTGGAGGGCGTGGCCCTCCGAGGAGGGCTGCGAGGGGCACTGGCACAAGGGGGCTAACCATTAATCAGCGTTTTGATAAAAGACCCTGGTTTAAAAGCAGCATAACAGCAGAACAACCACCAACGGGGCAGTTAGAGAGGAAGTGTTGATGGGGGAAGGGGGAGGTTAAAAGTTTGAAGCAAGATGGAGGCTCCATGGGTCCCCCCAGGGGGGGTACAGACAATGACGGGGAAAAAAAAAAAAAAAAAAAAAAAGGGGGGGGGGGGAAGGGAAAATCAGGGGGTGAGGGGACATAGACAAGATGGTATATACAGTGTTTCCTTAATAAATAACAAAGCAAATAAATCAATGACATAAATAAAATATATTGAAAAAATATGGATAAATAAATAAACATGGTATATATATACAGGCATGCACACCAACACATCTAAACCAATCATAAGTGCTTTAAAAGGGAGGGGGGGGAAAAGGGAAAGGAAATGTGCAAACAAAATAAGGAAACACTGAGTCTAGGATAAGTGCCAAAGAAGAAGAAGAAAGGGGGGGGGGTTGTTTAAAGGACGGAGGGGGAAGACCTAAGGGGGTGACCCATGGAGGCCAAAGAACCCTGTTAAAAACTCCTAAAATCAGGGACAGCCTCAGGGGAGTGTGTCCCCACCATGGGAAAAAAGATAAAAGAGATAAAAATACATATAAATAAATAAATAACAATAAATATAATAAAAAGGTGGATAGTATGCATAAAATATAAAACCACACGTGAAGAATAAATAACATATATATATATATATATATATATAACAGAGAAATCCCATGGTGGAGATATATGGGCGGAAAGGGAAGGGGGGGAAAAAAAATAAAAAACAAAAAATGAATCATAAAAACAGACTGGGTTAATATTTTTCATTTAGCCCGTGAGGGTCTATAGTTCCCAGTCTGTGGATCTACTTCCTCTCCGCTGCTTGCCGCTGCGTCCTGCTCCACTGCCCACTGCTCTCCAGGCCCACACTCTGGAGGTCGTGTGCGCCATGGAGTTTAAAATGTGCATATAGGACGGTGGTGCCATTCCCACTGTTGATCATATAAAAGTGCTGCTTGATTCTGAGGTGCAGCTCGTTCCCCGTCTCCCCCACGTATAGTTTGTGGCAGGCCCCACACCTCACCGCATACACTACATTGGAAGCTGTGGGTGGTAGGGCTTGCCCCAAGTTAAAACCAAGTCTACTTTGTGGGTTAAAAAGGTGGGGGAGACGCATAAAACCGATCTCCGAACCTCGAAGCGCCTCCCTCCTGGTCTCTTTTCTGTTTAAGTCAGTGTGGACCAGGATATATTTAAGATTTTTATTTCTACGAAAGGCGGAGATCATACGGTTGTCCTCCAGAGCGGGACAGCGTTCCCTCGTCCCCTGAAAATAGTTTTTAATGGTTTTAAAAAAATTGTGCGTACAATTTGAGAATGTTAAAATAAGGGGGACGAGGGACTGGGCGGGCAGTTGTGGGGTGCCGTTGCCGTCTCTGAAGGTGTCAGCGACCCCCGCCTTAATCGTTCTTAGGAAGCGCTTCGAGTAACCCCTGAGCCTCAATGCGCCAAAGAGGGTGCTGGTTGCCTCCTCCACATGACCAGGGAGGGTACAGATCCTGTGGAACCTGATCAGCTGAGACTTAATGAGACCTCTGTAAGTGTGCTTGGGGTGGTAGCTGGATTTGTGAAGGAGTGCGTGGCGGTCGGTGTCCTTGAAGTAAACCTTCGTGGCCAGGGTTTTGTTCTGGTCGCTGGTTTCTTGGAAGAAGACCCTGGTGTCGAGGAACTCGACCGAAAGGTGTTGGAGGTTATGTTTGAGTTTTATTTTGGGGTGATGTGTATTTAAAGTGTCCAGAAATGTGTGAAAGTGCTGTTCGGTGTGGTCCCAGAGGCCGAAGATGTCGTCCAGGTACCGGAAGTAGAGGAGGGGTTTGTACTGTAGTTTAAGAAATGCCGTTCTCTCCCAATGGGCCAGGTAGATGTTGGCATACGCTGGAGAGTATTTACGGCCCATTGCACACCCGCACAACTGGAGATAGTGTTTATTGTTGAATGTGAAGTCGTTCCGAGTCAAGGTGATGTTGAGGAGTTCAATTATTTCTTTATCTGGTCTGGCTGGGTCGGGGTATTTATTGAAGGTGTCTTGAATAGCAATGAGACCGAGGGGTGTTTCAATATTGGTGTACAGTGATTCTATGTCTATGGTGAAAAGAAAGGTATGACCGGGTACCTGGAGGTTTTTAATTTTATTGACAAAGTGGTAAGTGTCCTGAAGATAACCGGGGTGAAGTTGAGAAAGTGGATTTATAAAGTGGTCAATGTATTCTGTGATGTTGTAGGACTCGGAACCGCAATCGCTGACAATCGGGCGGCCGACCGGAACCGCAGAAGGGATCGTCCAAGTCTCAGGAGGCTTGTGTATCTTGGGGAGCAGGTAAAAGAGGCGAGGCCTGGGCTCATCAGGACCGTCCAGGTATTGTTTTTGTTTTGAGTTGATGTATTGGTTGTCATGGAGGCTATGTGTAATGTCTCTAATGAGTTGTTGTGTTTCTATCTGTAATGATTGCGTGAGTGGTGCATAATATGTGGTGTTATTTAATTGTCTGTCAGCTTCTAATATGTAGTTGTGTCTGTCCTGTAAAACAATCTGGCCCCCTTTGTCGGCTGGTTTGATGACTATGTGTTTGTTATTACCCAATGTTTTAAGAATGTGTTTGTGTTGCTGGCTAATGTTAGACTGTGTGTGTGCAAGGGGGCGCCATCGTGTCAGTGCTGCTAGATTTTTCTGAATGAGTTGGGTGATTTGAGGTGAGAGGGTGTTTAAGTGTGGTTCCCAGCAGGACGGTCCAGTGAACGGGACAGGCTCTCGCCTCGGTGCTCCCCAGAAGTGGTCTATCAACTTCAGCCTCCTGTGAAAGTTATGGAGATCCCCTCTGAGCTCCGGTCGGGTGGGAGGTTTGGGAGTGGGGATGAAGGTGAGTCCTTTTTCCAGTATCTCCAGCTGTGTAGGTGTGAGGGAGAGAACGGCGCAGAGGTTGGTTATATTAGAGTCCGGGGGAGTTGTGTGATCACATTCCTCCCCCGTTACCAGTTTAACTGTTGTTTCCAGTACCCGAACAACATCTCCGCCGTCTGGGGTGTCCAGTGAATGTTGTCCTTACTGACCTGAAAGTAAAGAGGGTTTATTTCGGCTAAAAAGTGATATTTGGAGGAGATGGTGGTGTTGAGGAAATTGAGAAGTGATTTTTTACGGGGGTTTAAAGAGGGTGAAAAGTTAATGATGGGAATGTGGATGGTGGCATTTGGGAAGGTGAGGTGAGCAGTTTTGCAGAGTTGACTGAGCTGCTTACCGATAGTGAGGGGTGCGTGTTCTGAAAGACAGTTATTTAACCCTACTGATAAAATAACGTGAAGTGATTGTGGGTGAGGAGTGAGTTTACTTAAAATAGCGTTTATGTGATGGAAGTTTGCACCGGGGTAACTGTCTACTTGAATGTGTGAGTGTGTAAATGATGGGATGCGGGACAGGTTTGAGTCCCCTATCACCAGGATCCTCTTCCGCACCTCCAGCGACCAGTCCTGGATTTTGCGGAAAGTGTGAGGGTGTGAGTGTGGTTCCGGGCGTCCTAGGGAGCCAGGTGGTGTAACGGAGCTGCCGCTAGAGGCAGAAGCGGGCAAATCAGAGAGTGTGGGTGATGTTAGCATAATGCTTTTGCTTTTCCCGGTTTTCGTCATGTTATTAATGCCCGCCTCTGTCACTGCGGCAGGCCCCGCGACAAAACACTCTGGCTCCCTCTGTTGGTGGGGTGTGTCTGTGGGGGGAGAGGAGGAGATGGTGTTACTGCAGGGGAGAGCAACGTTGCTGGGGTGTGTTTGTGATAGATGTGTGACATCTGTGTGTGAGGGAGAGGGTGCAGAGGAGGCGACGGGAGGCTCTGCCCGACGTGCCCGCAACCGGCTGCTGGCTCGGGGGGGAAGAGGATGACAGCTGTTGAAAAGAGGGTGAGTTTGCTGGGTTAGGGAGTGAGGGGTAGTCAGGGAGGGGGAGTCGAGAGAAGGAAGCCACCTCCTCCGTAAGGGGGCTCTTAGATGTAATCTCCCGCAGTGTGTTGATGGAGGAGGAGGTAAGCTTCCTCCCATATCTCGACCTCCCCCACTGGATCGCCTTGTCATAGGCGGTCTGATTGAAAGTGGGGATGGTCTCCAATCCCACAGCGATGACCAGGTCATAGTGCTCACGGAGGATGTGCATGTTGTTTTGCATCCAGGTGTCGGTGTTATCTTGTACTTTGATCCGGGTTATTTCATTGGGTGAGGAGGGCTTGATGAAGGAGGTGAGACGAGTCACCTTCCTCATCATGCCCTGTGGGAATGTATGGGTGTTGAATGTAGTGTTTAGTATTTCTGAGTGATGGATAGCCTGTAGTAATTTGAAGTATGTTTTAGTTTGTAAATAAATGTGTGTGGGTAGGGTATGTGGGTGTGGAGGTTGTGTGACTCTCCCCGTGGGGAGCGGGGGACGAGAGCGGTTGTTTAACACACTACCGCCCCCCAGCCCCCCAGGAGGAGAAGCCAGTACTGATAAGCGTTTTTTGAGGGGTATGGAGGTATTGGATCGCTGTGGGATTGGAGAGTCCATGAGGGCCATGGGGGGGGTGTAAAAAGAGGGGAGAGAGAAGGAGAGAGGGGGTGGGAGTTCAGCCGATGCCGGCGTTGGCCACAGGATTTTATCTCACCGACCCCGGGGCAGGGCCGGGCAACCAACACCACCGTTGGATTAAAAAAAAAGCAATTGCTGGTTAAAAACATAAAACAATTAAAACAGTCTGTTGAATAGAGGAAGTTTAAAAAGATTAAAAGGAATAAAACAAAGGGGGTTAGAAAGGGTTAAAAGAGAAAAAAGGCAATTAGTTTAGTGTATTCTTAAACATTTGTGTTAGGGTTTAAAAAGAAGGGGGAAACGGTTGCAGGCTAGTTAAAAAATAGTACCAGGACACTTACAATCAGGATCAGAGTGTGGTGGTTGAACCTGTCATTTAAAAGCCATAAAAAGCAAGGTGTGGTGTTCCAGGGTTTTAAAAGAGTCAAGATGTCCGAGTTCCGGTGGGTCCTGGTAGGAGTCTTCGGTGTGCACACCTGTTGTTGTAAAAAGACCAGTAACTCACCCTCGGGCCTTGTCCCGTTTGTAAAAGCACCTGCTGCGGATTGAAGAGAGTGTATTATTGTAGGTCCAAAGGTATTCGGCTAAAAAAGGCAATCGCTGTCCCAGTTCTTTAAAAAAGGTTAAATCGCCGAGCGGCGATCGTCTATAACTTTTTGACAGTTGGTCCTAGCCTCATGAAATGTTGTGTGTGTATTCCTGGCATACCCTAGCACCTGTGTATGAAGTTTGGTGTCTTCGACTTGTTCCTTTGGTATAGCTCCCATAGACTCCCATTGCTTTGGGCTGGGGGCCTTAGAGGTCCTGGGTTAGAGTTGGGGTTAGTGCTAGCCTTCTGAAATGTTGTGTGTGTATTCCTGGCATGCCCTAGCACCTGTGTATGAAGTTTGGTGTCTTCGACTTGTTCCTTTGGTATAGCTGCCATAGACTCCCATTGCTTTGGGCTGGGGGCCTTAGAGGTCCTGGGTTAGAGTTGGGGTTAGTGCTAGCCTTCTGAAATGTTGTGTGTGTATTCCTGGCATGCCCTAGCACCTGTGTATGAAGTTTGGTGTCTTCGACTTGTTCCTTTGGTATAGCTGCCATAGACTCCCATTGCTTTGGGCTGGGGGCCTTGGAGGTCCTGCAGCCTGGGCTCTTCTGGGATAACGTTTTATAGGAAGGTGCTAGCCTCCTGAAAATGTCTGTGTGTATTCCTAGCATGCCCTAGCACCTGTGTGTAATGCACATCAAAAACTTTTAGAAATAGTTTGAAATGACACGTTTTCTTGTCAGGAGTGGAGAACTCGTCTGTTTGGTCAGTATAAAGCCAGAAGCCTGTAAACTCTTAGCTTATCTCACACAAAGACTGGAAACGGGTTGACGGCTTGCCTGGCTCTTTTGAGAAGTAAAAAATCTAAATTGTCAACTTGAGGCTTTTTCTTTGTGTACCTTCAGACAGAGCGAGACTAGCTGTTTTCCTCTGTTTTCAGTCTCTATACTAAGCTGAGCTCCTGGCTCCAGCTGTATATATTGAAAGGACATCTGTAAAGGGGAGTTCAGGGGGTCAGCCCCATGTTCCCTCAGCAAATGTCTGTCTCAGGTCATTCCTGTGAATTTGACCAACATCCAGGCATGTGCAATACATGCTGATTTGCCCCAAAACAACTAATGTAACTGACGTACAGACGTTAGCTGTAAGCTAACTCAGAAACACGTCACAGTGAGTGTGTGTGTTTGTGTTGACTCTTTTGTTCTGTTAATTCCCTCCAGTCGCTTTCCTTTTTCCTCTTGTATTTTTACATGTATGAGACATACTATAGCCCTGCGATAAGCACAATTTACTTTGTATGTAATTGCGCCACATATAAAAGATGTCCTTGTGTTCTGTCTGAACACAACTTGAGAGTGTTATACATCTTCTCATCTAACTTTCTGCTAGAATGTGAATACAGTCATTTCCCAAAAATATTGACCGACCCTTTAAAACTGTACATTTAACCAGTTTGGTAAATTGGAATGAGACTATGTAGAATCGGGGGAAGAGCTATGCATTACAACTGATTTTTGGCTTTTAAAACAGCTGAATGACTTACTGACGAGATACTCGCACCTCATATTATTCACCCCAGGCAGCCTGGAGCGGCTGGACGTGGGAGATTGCATATATAAGATGTGAAGATTGTTCTCAAAGTAGAAGACCAACAGAGTTGCATTGTAAAAGACCATACTGATACTAGCCCCAACAGACAAGGCAGCCGGCCATGAGATGGGAGGGGAGGCTGCAGACTGAGGAGCTGCTCAGTATCATTTGGCAGCTCAGTGATGTAAAACGAAGCCATTAGCAGATTTGCCTTTATTGGAGTAGGCATATTAACACATTGCAGAACTGATGGATTGAAGACAAAATGAAATACTCCTTAACGTTCACTCTGACAATTATACTTCGACATGGACCTCTTTTTTTTTAGAGGGAAATCTATCATATGTTTAAGTGTATTAAGGTGCGTGTGGACGGGGGAGCGTGCTTGCCTACATGTACATGTGATGCATGTTGTTGTTCCTGTGGCTTCAAATGCCCGCAAGCATGTGTGTGTGTGTTTTGGTTAGTGTGTACATTGGGATGTGAAATGTTAGTCATCCTCCCACCAGCCCCTGTGGTGGTATATCCTCAGGTTTGTTGAAAGGGCTAAACTCACTACTGACTAACCAGCCAACCGACTGACTTTGCAACAGTCCTGCCAAACTACTATGCCTACCTCTCATGTTTTGTCTTGATACATGGCAGATACGTGAGCTTTTCATTCAAAATGGCACTGATACACTGTATTAATTGTTTTCTATTCCAAATGGAAATTGTTGTGCTATACTTATGTGCGCTTCTCCTTTCCAGCCCAGTACTTTGCTAGCACCATGATGATTGTGGGCTTGTCTGTGGTGGTAACAGTCCTGGTACTGCAGTTCCACCACCATGACCCCCATGGAGGGAAAATGCCGAAATGGGTAGGTTAAAAAATTACTTTTAAATCCAATAATTTATCATCAGCCAATTCTGATTGCCCTAGCCAGTGGATTATTTTTGAAATAACCACACAATTTATTCATATTGGTACATTTAATACCCATCTAGGTTGTTGCCTATACGTATGAGTTAGCAACACTTGATTTTAACTGTCTGTAATAAGCCATCATAAGCAAGAGTGTCCACCAACAGTACAGTTATTTTGTTATAACCGTGCAGTTATATATGCATATATTTTTATCTTTAAAACCTTTTGTAACCTGCACCCGCAAATTCCGCAAATTCCGGTTCTGAACGAAGGGGCCCCACACTCTAACTACAAGGTCTTTTTTAATAATTCCAAGGGATTATTAACACTAAGAATGGTTTGCTCATATGAATAGAGTAAATATTATGTATATATTACTGGTTAATAGCTCATGAAGATGGAACACAGCTCCACTTTGAAAATGTCAAATTCGTATGGTGAAAAAGCACTATTATTCATAATACTATATTAAATGAGGCTCAGTGACGCCTAGAATCCACCCACCATCATAGCAAACGATAGCAGTAGTGAATAGAAAAAGAATTGGAGTGAATTGAGTGAAGTATGCCAGATTTAGAGACATAAACGTGTACGAGAGGTCACGAGAGGTCGTCATGTGAGAAACAGCCTCTCCAGCTGTTCCATTGTACTTTTACAACCTAAATAACTATATATTTAACTTCCTTTATCCTTCTACATGCACAATCTATCACATACAGCAGTTAGAAATCATTTTGGAGAGCTGGAACCGTCTCCAAAAGCCTCTCCAGGCCGGCGACCTACGGGAGAATTGCGCAATAGCTGGTGTGTATTGCGCCATTGTAGAGCCCCTGGTTGGTCGATTTTCGTTTTTGTTTGCTCTGTGCACGTGTCTGAATGTGGCCAATCGAATGGCGTTAACAGATTTACCAGGAAGTCTTTAGTTTTCCGAAAAATTTCGATCTACGCCGAGGACCCGGCGCGTAAAAGTCGCGAGACTGCCTCGCTGGAATGTTGTCCCCGAGCTTATTTGACCCCCCTTTCTTTATTTCACAACTCTATTAGAACGGAAATGGGACAGAATGAGGTGAATCAGCGATCAAAATGGAGTTTAAGGACACGGTTTGATGATTTTGCTTCAAAAACATGAGTACCGACCCAGAATTGTTTTGGCAAAGTGATAGATGCTGGGGGCTGCTGTCCCCCGGTAATGTTTGAAGCATCTCCCGGAGATGAAATCCGAGATATACGTTCGAAGCGTGGTCGAATGCTATTGTTGCTAAATACCTAGCTTTACCATGGACGGTTGAAAAACTACTTTTGAGAGGCTATTTCTGATACGTGCCTCGGCCAAAATGAACGCGAAAAGTGACGATATTTAGCACGAGGCTAGGAATGTTGTCGTAGATCGTGTTTTATTGTGTTTTGAGTGTGTAAAGTGTTACACATGCTTCGATTCATGGGAGATTCTTCGTTCAAACGGTATGCTGCATTGTTGTGGAAATATTATATTTGTTACTGAAAATTGCATTCTGCGGTTCAGCTTGGTACTGTTCAGAACCGGAATTCGCCGGTTACATAAGGTTTAAGGTTTTATTTTATTCGAAATTTGACAAAGCTCTCGATTAATAGTGGATTTCCCCCTAATTATGGATCAAAAAACTCAAAAGTAAATCATTGTTAAAAGATTATCCACACTGTACAGTTTAATTAAATTAAATATGAAATAGTAATGAATTATATGGAAGGAAAACCTAAAGATTATTATTGTATACCTCATGGCACATGTGCATCTTCCCCTACAAAAAACCTTAACAAATGTCACACTGGCAGAAGTAAGTTTGCAGGGTAAAAGTTCTACATTTCTCTGTATTTCTATCTCCTTGTCTCTCTTTCCGTTTTCCATATGATTTTACTGCTCATACTTTGGTCTATGACTCACCGATCTCTCCTTTACTTCTGTCCTGTCTGCCACCTCTATGCCTTATCTCATCTCTTCATCCAGGTCCGAGTCATCCTACTGAACTGGTGCGCTTTGTTTCTCCGCATGAAGAAACCTGGAGAGGAAAATAAGACAGGTGTGAGTTCCAGCTGCACCGCAGACTACAAGTACTCCCCACCATCCTCCGCACCAGCAGCATTGCGATGAGCACCATACCAGGGCAGGTGCCCACCCAGTCAACCACGACCAACGGGAACACAAACCTGTACTTTGGCTACCACTCGATGGGCACAGACAACCATGCATTCCCACCAATCACTGATTCAGGAGTGGTGATGTGCGGCGGTGATCATCTTAACGTCTCCTCCCCGCATGACACCCACTCAGAACAGACGCGGACATTGCTGCTGGAGCAGGTTCCAGAAATTTCGAGGATCTTGGAGGAAGTGCAGTACATTGCCAAGCGCTTTCGAGATCATGACGCGGGAGACGCGCGATCATCTGCACCTTCACTATCCTCATGTCAGCTCCCAATTTCATTGAGGCTGTGTCCAAAGACTTCACATAAGGCTGATCTCTTCCCTCCCTGAGCGGAAAAAGAAAGGCAAAGTTAACATTAAATATCCTGACACGACAAAAACTGCCGCACAAGCCTCCCTGCTACAACTATGTGAAGCCACACAACTTTCAGTTATTTTAAAAGGGTTGTTACAAGTCACAGTAGCAAAGCAAAGCTTTCCCTCTATCTTCACATATTTGTCAGTTATATATGGTTGTTGATCAGTGGTGGCTGGTGAAAACTTTTCTAGGTAGGGCTGTGCCACATCCAATCAATTTCAGCAAACATCCCAGAATGATTTAATGCAAAACAATTCAGGTATCAAACACACATTACTACTTTGCAGTTAAATATTTAACATTTATTCCAACATGAAAAAAAGCAGTAAATAACACTTTGATAAACACGTCAGGACATCTTATTTGTGTCACCCTCACAAGCAATTCAGTATAATATAATAATATATATATCATATAATAATATTCTGTATAATATAATAATATATATCATATAATAATATTCACTATAATATAAAACACACACACATTATATATATAATTATATATATATAATTATTTATTTATAACTATATATCCATTTCTCAGACAGGTGCTTCATGTCCCTCACTCCCTAACTGTCCATGCTGGTTCTGTCCCCGTTGTTTTAAAAAGCTAAATAAGTTATTAGCATGACATCATCCAGCTAGGCAAACCTGTCTGGTGTACAGCTACTAGAGAATGCTTCCCTTTCCCGCTAGTCTGCTGTCTGATCCCAGATCAGACAGCGGCTCTTTCACCTGGAGTTTCTCCTCCAAAGTCCTCCTCTCAAACGGGTCTTGGAGGAGCAGTGCTCGTGCTGGCGCTCGCCTGTAGAGACTAGTGCTGACGAGAACGCGCAATTTGGGGCAGAATCGATTCTGCCCCAAGCGGAATCTATTTGAGGACGCTGATTGGCTAAATTGTATGTCTGTCACACGTTTATATCTTTAATCAGCATTAAAGCATCATTGGCTAAACTGCTTCATAGACCCGCCTCCTGTGGGCAGATTCTCCAGAGCTCCAGCTCCGCTGAGACGTGCAGACAGGCAGAGTGGACGAGCAGGAAAAGCATATATTATGTGCAGATATCATATTTTACACGTATTACTGGGTGATTCCATATTTCAAAAACACAAATATTGACAATTTGTATAGTTTATTATTATTTTATTTTATTTTACTACATGTGGCCTCAACCACCTCCGTGGCCTACAGTATGTAAGGTGTTGGTAAGGAGAGCCACATCGAATGGGAAAAATCGCATCATCATCAACAACAGTGGTCAAGGGGGGGCGGCGCCCTAGCGCCCTCTATTGACCACTGTTGTTGATGATGATGCGATTTTTCCCATTCGATGTGGCTCTCCTTACCAACACCTTACATACTGTAGGCCACGGAGGTGGTTGAGGCCACATGTAGTAGTTAGTGATCTAGGAACTCACATAAATGCATGTTTCATCTTTATCCCTGTTGTACCTCATCATTTACCGGACCATGTCTAATCAGAATATGTTGTTAACACTCCTTCCGTTCAAGCTTTCCTATCTGCTAATTTTTGCTAACAGTAGCACTTCACATCTACAATTGTCTTAATGTCTTCAACAGTTACATATAGTGCAGTTGCTAGAGTTCAATAAACAGTTTTAGGTAAAGCTTTTTCAGGCCTGTATTCTAGTAATACTATTTGTTTTTATGTATTTGTAAATACATCTTACTTTATGTGGTGAAGCTGAGATCAAATCTTTTTATTGGGGTTGGTGAACTTATTGAGAGCTACTAACTTGTTAACTCACAGCACTGTACACCTCACATCTGTGGTAGAATATTTCTATGTTGATCGGGAGAAGAGAGTTTTGTTCACAAATCAATAATATAGTCTTCAGAAGATTCAAAGTTGTCTCGTTCGTTTATTCGCTTGCAAGGGAAAATACAACACAGCCACTCAGTCAGTGTCTGTGTTGGAAGCTTTCAACATCGTACAGAAACATCACCTCATTTAAGCAAACACAGGTTCACGCCTTCAGATAAATCATAGACAGAGAGTAGATTTTGTTTACATCCTAGTTGTCGTTCTTATCTGGACTTATGCCAGGTATGTTCAACTAGGAACTAGTTTATGGTTTTATGGCCTGTCCCAAACTCATCACATAGACAAAGGAGAGACCTTCACCTTTGTTCAACTCTGGGAGCGTGTGATCAGTTCGAAACAAAACCAGACACTGGGCTCATAAATTGATTGTCTACTTTGCAGGACTGCTGCGTTTTGTCAGTGTTCTCCTCTTTCTCTTTCAGTTGTTCATCTGTTAAAAACATTTCATGATACAAAATATATTTTTCCCATTACACATCTCCTTAAGGACAGCTTTTTTTCTTTTCACAAGTGTACAAGGCTCAGCCAAACCGCAAAGCCTGCTAAAAATAGGTTGAACTCATTGGTGTTCCTCTCCACGGAAGTCTTTAGTAAAAGGCGAAAGACTTGTGCGTTATGAAGAGAAACCAAAGTAAGTACAGCACTCTTGTCAAGAGCAGCCGAAGTCCCTAGTTGTCCCAGTCAAAACGCTCATGGTAAGCCTAAATTGACGTGCCCTGTTCCAAATCTGAAGCCACACCCATTCCCATACTCCTGCCCACATCTTAAAGAGGGCAATATTCTCCATTGTACTATTTCCTCCCCTCCAATCAAAAGTACAAACCGCTTGATATTTTTTTCAACATGACAATTAGGGGAGAGCGCGAACGCAGTCCCCCACTACCAGAATATATGCAGTCGAGATTCCCACATTTGGGGAATTCGCAGTGGTCAGCACAACCGGAGTGCAATGGCTGGGCCTCGCCCTGGGTGAACCACCTTCTTGATCATGGTATCTCCCCTGCCAGGTAAGTATGAGTTGGAAGAGACAGCGGCAGGGGCGGCATTCCCAGACATAGTACTCCGGATGACGGTTCCCAGATGGCATAATCCCAGAGTGCAGTCCTTTAGCATTAGCTTCCATTGGCAAGTTGTTTCTGCTTCTGAGAATGCAAACACAGCCCAGCAACCAAACGAAAGCCTAAAACCTAAGCATGCTAACAATGGAAGAATCTTCGGAACACATTTCTCCCACAAAGAAGGGAAAATATCAGTGAGAACACACAATCACTTTAGGCACATCCAGAAGGCCACACCCACTTATCTTGGCGAACCCGGGCAATTTGCATTACTCAACACACAGCTTCACAGCATACAACAGACACTGCTGCACAGCAATGCTTGCACTTTTCTGGACAAACTGCAAAAGAAATAAAGGCTACAAAAGGACCTCAACCCACAATCTGACTCGGAGGACAGAAATTGGCATTCAGAGCTGGAAATGTCGCCAAGCAGTCAGGGCTGATGCATACAGTGATTTGAGGCTGGGAGCACAGCGATGTTCCATGAGGGGCGTCAGACAGAACACAGATCACACAACACAGAGATCACACACAGAACACAGAACACAGATCACACAGAACACACACAGATCACAGATAGAACACAGATCACACACAGAACACAGAACACAGAGATCACACACGGAACACAGATCACACACAGAGATCACACACAGATCACAGAGATCACACAGAGATCACACACGGAACACGGAACACAGATCACACACATCACAGATAGAACACAGAGATCACACACAGAACACAAATCCCAGATCACACACAGAACACAGATCACACAACACAGAGAACACACACAGAACACAGATCACACACACACAGCCTCTAAGATAGACAGCGAATGAGACTCTCGTCATTCATTACAGTGTGAAGTTAATCAACAGACTGATCCATTTGGATTGGTGTTTAGTTGTCCACAAGGCATTTGAGGAGTGCACCGTTCCCGGCAATGCTGCAATACCGGGTCAATGCTTGGAGTGAACGGAGCAAGCCCCTTTTTCATCTACCGATGCTAAAAATCTGCTTAATACGTTATCCTCATATAGAAGACATATCAGATATTAAACTGATAAGAACAGATACTACACTTGATCTTAGCCAAAAGGCCGAGAAGCGATGACCCCCAACTGTTTGCTTCCTGTGTCAACCTCCTGACACATTTCTCCCTTGTCATGGTGCAGTTCTTTCAATGGGTCATGGCAGTGGCTACAGGTTGGCACACCCATCCAAGCACTCCATGGTCAAGAACCTTGGTCTAGTTAAGGACAGCTTTTTCTCTTTTCACAAGTGTACAAGGCTCAGCCAAACGGCAAAGCCTGCTAAACATAGGTTGAACTCATTGGTGTTCCTCTCCACGGAAGTCTTTAGTAAAAGGCGAAAGACTTGTGCGTTATGAAGAGAAACCAAAGTAAGTACAGCACTCTTGTCAAGAGCAGCCGAAGTCCCTAGTTGTCCCAGTCAAAACGCTCATGGTAAGCCTAAATTGACGTGCCCTGTTCCAAATCTGAAGCCACACCCATTCCCATACTCCTGCCCACATCTTAAAGAGGGCAATATTCTCCATAGTACTATTTCCTCCCCTCCAATCAAAAGTACAAACCGCTTGATATTTTTTTCAACATGACAATTAGGGGAGAGCGCGAACGCAGTCCCCAACTACCAGAAATTATGCAGTCGAGATTCCCACATTTGGGGAATTCGCAGTGGTCAGCACAACCGGAGTGCAATGGCTGGGCCTCGCCCTGGGTGAACCACCTTCTTGATCATGGTATCTCCCCTGCCAGGTAAGTATGAGTTGGAAGAGACAGCGGCAGGGGCGGCATTCCCAGACATAGTACTCCGGATGACGGTTCCCAGATGGCATAATCCCAGAGTGCAGTCCTTTAGCATTAGCTTCCATTGGCAAGCTGTTTCTGCTTCTGAGAAAGCAAACACAGCCCAGCAACCAAAACGAAAGCCTAAAACCTAAGCATGCTAACAATGGGAAGCTAAAAATAAACAGGACCAGACCAAGATTCAAAACCTAGCACCAGTAGCAAATCAAATTAATCCCAGACGACGATGAGATGCCTCCCTGTCAAGACTCGACCGCGCAAATGTCACATTTACTCTTACATTTGTAGAGGGTACAACATCATCGGTAAGATTTGATTATTGTGCCGTAGTCCCCTGCCCCAAGTACGACAACACCTATATTTGGATGGACAAGACATTGTGCATTACTACTAACAAATGTGGGCCTGCTAAGAATAGATATGGTCAATTTGTTTCAGATCATGGGTGTGTCTGTGACGAATGGGAATGGGCATCTCTGAACACGGTCATCGAAGGTTTAGATAGTGACCCCAACCCAGGCTTTAAAGATAGATTAAGGATGATAAAAGCCCCGTCTTCACACCATATGTGTGAAGTGGGTCATTGCAACCCCTTGACGCTAACCTTGAAAGATCCCAAATTGTCTGACAGTGGACTTTATGTATTACAGGGACAGGCAACTGCAGATGAGCCTGCCCCACAAGGACTTCTTAGGATTGTTGTAAAACCCGCTAAGATTATCAAACAGGTTGTAAAAGAAGCTGGGGATCGACAATTGACTGACACCCCGTGGGGTGATGTATGGGATACAGAGGCTGGGTTCACTGACACCAATATGTGGCTACAATGGGTACAATATTCGGCCTCAAGAGTGAGGGATACAAACTGTATTGTGTGTTCAGCACCTAGACCAATAGCAACCCCTGTACCATCAAGATTTCGACCCCTCAGCCCTGATTTTCGTTGTATTTTAGCTTTGTTTACTAATAAAACTTTGCCCCTTCTTCACACCTTCCAAGAGCGACATTGGGAATACCCACCTGTGGCATACAGCGACCCACCTCAGTTTAAGAAGGCCCATACGATTGTATAGTCTCTAATGTTACTAAAGGACCTAACATAGGCCATATTACTGGAACTAATTGTATCAGTACTCACAATGCTAGTGACTATCATTTGAAGAGTGTGTTGAAACAGACACAGTCCAGAGCTGACCTATGGTGGTGGTGTGGAGGAAGAACCTTGTATCCAATATTGCCTAGTAATTGGACAGGAACATGCGCGCTGGTACAACTTATATTGCCGTTTTATATTTTGCCAGTAAACGAAGCGACTTATCAAGACCTGGTTTCCCACGCACACATGCTAACAGGAGATCCAAGAGAGAGGCCAATGCCCCGATGGGCTCATTTGATGACCGAGTGTATATTGATGCCATAGGGGTACCTAGGGGGGTGCCTAATGAATTTAAAGCTAGAAATCAAGTAGGAGCCGGTTTAGAATCAACATTTGTCTGGTGGTCGACAATCAATAAAAATGTGGATTGGATTAATTACATTTACTATAACCAGCAGCGTTTTGTAAACTTCACCAGGGACGCCATAACAGGACTTCATGCACAGCTAGCGCAGACTAGTATAATGACCTTGCAGAACAGGATGGCATTAGATATGATTTTGGCGGAGAAAGGTGGAGTTTGTAGGATGTTTGGATCTGTCTGTTGTACTTTCATTCCAAACAATACAGCTCCAGATGGATCGGTGACCAGAGCGTTGGCCGGATTGACAGCTCTCAGCTTCGAGTTAGCAGAGAACTCTGGTGTTGATGATAAATTCACCAGCTGGTTGGAGGGTATGTTTGGCAAATGGCAAAGTGCAATTGTGACAATCTTAATCTCTTTGTGTTGCCCTTGCAGTCCTTTGTGGAGGCTGTTGCATCCCTTGCATCCGAGGAACTCTACTGAAGCTGGTTGATGCTGCACTTCTTAAGACAAGCATGCAGGGAAATCAGTTAGGAGTAGATGATGAGGTTGAACTTGAAAAATTGTTGGCTACTGTTTAATAAAGGAAACTCAGCCTCGGTCCATAAAGGTCCGTTAGAGAGGGATTGTTTTTCTGGAGGTTGATTGAAGAGTGTGTTAGGAGGGATTTGTGAAAGATTTCAGTATTAAAGATAGTATTAGTAGGATTTTAGAATTAGTTTAGTATGATTATTAGCACCTCTTGTGGTGAATAGAAGTGTCAAAATAATAAGAATGTTACCATGGGTTAAAGAGTTGCAATATATTTATCTATGAAATGTATTTTATGTTTACAGGAGGTTTACAGATAGAGGATATTATATGTTACAGTATATTGACACATTGAATGTATTAAGCCATATGTTTGAGCCATAAAATTATTAAACACTGAAGTATTAAACACTGTAAGAGAATAAGTATTAAAAGGGACAGATAGGGTCAGATTTAGGAACATCTTAGTGAGGCATGAAGTAGAAGCTTAGGAGACAGTGAGACCATAAAAGCAGCAGGAATGCGGAGAAGACAATGCCAGGGTGATGACTACAAAGGATGTCTCCAGCTGTGATGATTCCAGGAGAACAATGCAGCAGGAAGGATGACAGACTTCTTTCTTTGCAGGCTGAATCAAGGTATCAGGGGGAAGGTGTGCTGCAAAATGTAGGCAGTTTCAACCTTTCTCTCAGGTTTTATGACCGTTTTTACATAGGTCAAATTGACAGGCCTTGAAGGTCATTTAGGCCTAATTTACACCTTTGTTGCTATTTTCGGCCACCTAAACTTGCAGCTACGAACTCTAAATTTTAGGCATTTCATCTCCACGACCCTCTCTTCATTGACAAAAAGAAAGTATTGCTCTATTTAGCTTTAAAGTATTTTTAATCAATTAAAAGACTGTAAATGACGCATATTAACAGTGTTGGGTGCCATGAAACCATTTCTACATGACAGATGTTGATAAAAATGATATATGTTGGACACAAGAGGATGCTCTACTAGCATGAATTGGATTGAAGTCATTAGCATGCTGCTAACAGGAGTTAGCTTTCCCAAGGGCCTGCAGACCAGCCACTCTATGTGCTGGTTCAAGTTATCAAATGGGAAGGTTCATGCAACATTCAGGCAATTTCAATCTTTTTCTGAGAAATTATGACCATTTGAAGGAAGGACATTTGGTCATAATTTCCCATTTATCTATTCTATTAAAATTCCCCATTGAAATGTAGGACAACTTCCACTCCTCCCGTGCAGGCATGCTAAGTGCTAGGCAGTATTTTTCAACATGAATCTTCCTCATTTGGGCGTGTCTACAACATATTAAAAAGGCAGAGATCTCAGATGTTTAGAACAAAAATTGCTCCAATCTGACCAACAGCACGACAGGGTGTACATCTTACTAAGACGTTCACCCTCCTGCTCTCTGAGTTTCATACAGGCAAATTTCTTTTCTAGACATTTTAGAGGGATTTTGTTCACGTGACCTCATTGTAGGCCTAGTCCACAATGTGTGTACATAATCTGTAGTTTCTGGGACTCATATTTGAGAGATTATGGCCGTTTTTGCATAGGTCAAATTTACCGGCCCTTTAAGAGGATTTAGAGCCAATTAAGACCTTTTTTGCTGTTTTTGGGCACCTTAACTTGGACCTACGAACTCCAAATTTTAGGCATTTCATCTCCACGACCCCCTCTTCATTCACAAAAAGAAAGAATTGCTCTATTTTGCTTTAAAGTATTTTTAATTAATTAAAAGACTGTAAATTACGTCCACATGTGTCTGTTTCTGTTGGGTGCCATAAAACCATTTCTACAAGACAGATGTTGATGTAAATGATATATGGTGGACACCAGAGGATGCTCTACTAGCATGAATTGGACTGATCTTATTAGCATGTTGCTAACAGGAGATAGCTTTCCCTAGGGTCTACAGACTTCTTACTTTCCATCCTGAATCAAGGTATGAGGGAGAATGTGTGTTGCAAAATGCAGGCAGTTTCAACCTTTGTCCTCGATTTTATGACCGTTTGTACATAGGTCAAATGTACCGGCCCTTTAACATACTTTAGGCCCAATTTACACATTTGTTGCTGTTTTCGGGCACTTTAACTTGGACCTACGAACTCTACACATCAGGGGGAAGGTGTGGTGCAAAATTCAGGCAGTTTCAACCTTTTTCTCAGACTCTATGGCCATTTTTACATAATGCACCAATTACGACCTTTTGACCGTTGACCTAAACGCCTGGTTTTGGGCACCTTAACTTGGACCTACGAACTCTAAATTTCAGCCATTTCATCTCCACGACCCCCTCTTCATTGACAAAAAGAATGCATCCCTTTATTTGGCTTTAAAGTATTTTTAATTAATTAAAAGACTGGAGACATTCACGAAACACAGTGAATTTCCCATTGATATTCACACCATGTAATCTATGAGCAAAGGTTGAATTACTATGAAAATCTCAGCCTCATTGAACCTTGTTTTCTATGGGTTAATAGGTCAAACATATTCGAAATGCCATACATTACTATGGAAAAAGTTTAAGGAATTTCCCATTGAATTTCCTGACAATTAATCGTTGGGCAAAGGTTGAATTACTGTGAGAATCTCAGCCTCATTGAACCTTGTTTTCTATGGGTTAATAGGTCAAACATAGTCGAAATGCCATACATTAATATGGAAAAAGTTTAAGGAATTTCCCATTGAATTTCCTGACAATTAATCGATGGGCAAAGGTTGAATTACTGTGAGAATCTCAGCCTCATTGAACCTTGTTTTCTATGGGTTAATAGGTCAAACATAGTCGAAATGCCATACATTACTATGGGAAAACTGTAGGAAATTTCCCATTGATTTTCATAACGGTTAATCGTTGGGCAAAGGTTGAATTACTGTGAAAATGTGAGCCTCATTGAACCTTGTTTTCTATGGGTTAATAGGTCAAACATAGTCGAAATGCCATACATTACTATGGAAAAAGTTTAAGGAATTTCCCATTGATTTTCATAACAATTAATCGTTGGGCAAAGCTTGAATTACTGTGAAAATCTCAGCCTCATTGAACCTTGTTTTCTATGGGATAATAGGTCAAACAAAGTCAAAATGCCATACATTACTATGGGAAAACTGTAGGGAATTTCCCATTCATATTCACACCATGTAATCGTTGGGCAAAGGTTGAATTACTGTGAAAATGTCAGCCTTATTGAACCTTGTTTTCTATGAGATAATAGGTCGAACAAAGTAAGATTGGAGTTGGTCCAATCCTTTTCATTTTCATACCAGTGGACCAAGGCGTTGAGATTGTAGTGTAGTCCAAATTTCAGCTTCCTAGTCCATTGTTTTCAATGGGATTCCAGGCCAAATAAAGTTAAAATAAAGGGTTAGGACTTTTGGCATAAATGAAAGCCCAATCAAATATAGGGGAAATGTCCTTTTTTGAGTTATAAGGGAAGGGCACTGCCATTTCGCATACAGAAAAGGAGGACAAATGGCCCTTTTCGAGTTATAAGGAATGTTCAAAAACGGCCATTTGTCCTAAATTTGAATGGGCTCTCATTTATGCCAAAAGTCCCAACCCAAATGGCCCAAAAGTGACCCAAAAGATCTGTTAGGGAAGTTCCCTAACAACAAAAAAATGGCCATTTGTCCTACATTTGATTGAGCTCTCATTCATGCCAAAAGTCCCAACCCTGTTCTCATTGCTCCCATACAGTATATACAGTATGCTCTAGACTAGGAGGCTGAAACTTACTAGAGGGCATACCTGGGACCAGCCCACCAGATGTGCAAAGTTTCAAGCAAATCGGGCAAAAAAAACATTCGAAATACTTTGAAGTTTTTTTTGTGTTTTTAGAGTTCAGGCCGATTTCGAGGCCCTGGCGCGGTCCAGAGCAGTTGCCTGACTCCCCCCATCGTTCTGGTAGTCATTTAGAGTACCAGGGGTGCAAAAAAAACTTCTAAATACTTTGACGTTTTTTTTCTTTTTTGTGTGTTAAGGGTTACGGTTAGTAACCTAACCCCTAGGACGATTGGCCTACATGATCGGCCCATACAAATGTAGTCGGAATGACAGGAATGGGTTACATTTAGTAACCTAAGGCTTACTGTTAGTAACCTATGAAACCTATAAAAACTTCGAAATACTTTGAAGTTTTTTTCAAAGTATTTAGCTCCAGGTTGTGTTTCCCTAACAGCTCAAAAACGGCCATTTGTCCTACATTTGATTGGGCTCTCATTTATGCCAAAAGTCCCAACCCTGTTCTCATTTCTCCCATACAGTATCTACAGTATGCTCTAGGCTAGGAAACTTACAAGAGGGCATACCTGGGAACAGCCCACCAGGTGGGCAAAATTTCAAGCAAATCAGACGAGGTTAAGATTGGAGTTGGTCCAATCATTTTCATTTTCATACCAGTGGACCAAGACGTTAAGATTGTACTGTAGTCCAAATTTCAGCTTCCTAGTCCATTGTTTTCAATGGGATTCTATGCCAAATAAAGTTAAAATAAAGGGTTAGGACTTTTGGCATAAATGAGAGCCCAATCAAATATAGGGGAAATGTCCTTTTTTGAGTTAGAAGGGAAGGGCACTGCCATTTCGCATACAGAAAAGGAGGACAAGTGGCCCTTTTTGAGTTATAAGGAATGTTCAAAAACGGCCATTTCAAATACATTATTATGGGACCAATGATACTGACCAAATGTCCCAAAATATTGATCCCGTACAATTAAGCGTTGGTCCAAGATATCTACGTTTCAAAGCGGGATATCGAACGGTTGAGAAGATATGGCAGTTTAAAATATCGATCCAGAATCCCCCCGAGGTGGCCCTTCAGTGGCCCAAAAGTTCCCGGAGTGATGGACCAAATGGCCCAAAAGTTCCCGGAGTGATGGCCCAAGTGGCCCAAAAGTTCTCTTCCGTCCGAGAACACGAAGGCCATTCGAGGGCCATGGTTTTGAAGTGGCCCTTTTTAGTGCAAATGGCCCGACCGGAATGGCAGTTTTGTTCCCGCACGTCCAAGTCAATGTCCCCCTAGTGGACAAAAAAGATAAAAGGCCATTCGGGCACACTGTTCCCAAACTTTGGAAAATCATAACTCGGCGAGCGTAAGTCCGAACCGAACACAAAACTCCCGCGTTAAACTAGAGCAAGTATATATTGCGAATATAGGCCCTGCTTATTTTTAGCGGCGCTCCTTCTGTCCATAATGTTTCTTTGAAAAAGGACCTGTTTTGTCCTTAGCTCCAATGCAAATTTATTGCAAGTGTTCCGGCGAGCCCTAGGGGGCGGCTAGGGAATGTCTGCCGCGTGTCCCGATTTTAACATGGGCCGTTGTCACGAATCGTCCTTAATTGGACTCAACGGCAATGTTTTTTAACGTCCTGTGCGATTAGCCTACACTTCACTTAAATTTAGGGTACATAAAAGGACAATGAAGCCAGATGCTGGTACACAAAGGGACATTGAAGCAAGATGATGTCAATAAGTGGGAAATGCAATAGAGGGCGCCACTGAACTGTTTATCAGTGGGGCTAAGTCCCGAATGGGGCGCTTTATGCCTTTTGAGCATAACTTTCATTGTAAACATGGGAATGGGTGGGGCTAAGTGCCGAATGGGGCTCTTCATGCACAAAACATGGAAACGGATCAGCTAAACATGGGAATGGGTGGGACAAAGTGCCGAATGGGGTTCTTCATGCACAAAACATGGAAACGGATCAGTTAAACATGGGAATGGGTGGGGTTAAGTGCCGAATGGGGCTCTTCATGCACAAAACATGGAAACGGATCAGCTATCACCGTACGACGCCCAGTTTGACCGTGGACACCTCGGTTATGTTACCGGATGCGCAGGCACGACCCTGAATTTTTTCCCATGAAATGTCTTGTAAATTAGATGTAGTGGACAACAGAGGACACTCTTTAAGAATCAGTTGGATTTACATCAATACAATGTTCCAAAACCTTCCCAAGGTTCTGCAGTCTTCTTACTTGGCATGCTGAATCAGGTCATCGCAGGGAATGTATGGTGCAAAATTCAAGCAGTTTCAACCTTTTTCTCAGATTTTATGGCCGTTTCAAATTTTCCGGCCCTTTAAGAAAATTTAACGCCAATTTACTGTTTTCGGGCACCTTAACTTGGACCTACGAACTCTGTATTTTGGTCGTTCCATCTCCACGACCCTCTCTTCACTGACAAAAAGAAAGAATTCCTCTATTTTGCTTTAAAGTAATTTTAATTAATTAAAAGACTGCAAATGGCGTACACATGTCTGTTTCTGTTGGGTGCCATAACACCATTTCTACAAGACAGATGTTGATGTAAATGATATATGGTGGACACAAGAGGATGCTCTACTAGCCTGAATTGGATTGATCTCATTAGCATGCTGCTAAAAGGAGTTAGCTTTCCCAAGGGCCTGCAGACGAGCCACTCGGTGTGCTGGTTCACGTCATCAAATGGGAAGGTTTCATGCAACATTCAGGCAATTTCATCCTTTTTCTGAGAAGTTATGACCATTTGAAGGAGGGACACATCGGTCATCATTTCCCATTAATTTTATCCTGTAAAATTCACAATTCAAATGTAGACCATGTGTCCCTCCTCCCGTGCAGGCATGCTAAGTGCTAGCCAGTATTTTTCAACATGAATCTTCCTCATTTGGGCGTGTCTACAACATATTAAAAAAGCAGAGATCTCAGATGTTTAGAACAAAAATTGCTCCAATCTGACCAACAGCACAACAGGGTGTACATCTTACTAAGTCGTTCACCCTCCTGCTCTCTGAGTTTCATACAGGCAAATTTCTTTTCTAGACATTTTAGAGGGATTTTGTTCACGTGACCTCATTGTAGTTCTAGTCCACAATGTGTGTACATAATCTGTAGTTTCTGGGACTCATATTTGAGAGATTATGGCCGTTTTTGCATAGGTCAAATTTACCGGAGGATTTAGAGCCAATTAAGACCTTTGTTGCTGTTTTTGGGGACCTTAACTTGCATTTACGAGATCCACATTGTAGGTATTTAATGGTCACAAGCCCCTCTTGGAAGAGGAGAAGGATTTAAATCTCTAATTTGATTTAAAGTATCAAAATAAAGAGAAAAGACTGTTATGAAAACGGGCCTACTGTCTTTTGGGACCAATTCGGCCATTCGGGAAAAGCGCCTTTTCCAAAAAAGCCTGTTTCAGTGTTTAGAGTCAAGAGGGTTTTTGTAGGGTCCTATAAAAACACTAATAAACGACTTTCTTTCATAAAATTCACATATGTTGGACACAAAAGGACACTCTACTAGAATGCATTGGATTGATGTCATTAGCATGCTGCTAACAGGAGATAGCTTTCCCAAGGGTCTACAGACTTCTTACTTTCCAGACTGAATCAAGGTATCAGGGGGAAGGTGTCCTGCGAAATCCAGGCAGTTTCAACCTTTTTCTCAGATGCTATGACCGTTTTACATAGGTCAAATTGACTGCTCTTTATGTTAATTTAGGCCAGATTTACATGACAGATGTTGATGAAAATGATATATTATGGATAGCAGTAGCATGGCTACAACATATTAAAAAAGCAGAGCTCTCAGATGTTTAGAACTAAAATTGCTCCAATCTGACTTAACAGCACGACAGGGTGTACATCTTACTAAGACGTTCACCCTCCTGTTCTCTGAGTTTCATACAGGCAAATTTCTTTTCTAGACATTTTAGAGGGATTTTGTTCACGTGACCTCATTGTAGGCCTAGTCCACAATGTGTGTCCGTAATCTGTGGTTTCTGGGACCCATATTTGAGAGATTATGACCATTTTTGCATAGGTCAAATTTACCGGCCCTTTAAGAGGATTTAGAGCCAATTAAGACCTTTTTTGCTGTTTTTGGGCACCTTAACTTGGACCTACAAACTCCAAATTTTAGGCATTTCATCTCCACGACCCTCTCTTCATTCACAAAAAGAAAGAATTCCTCTATTTTGCTTTAAAGTATTTTTAATTAATTAAAAGACTGTAAATTACGTCCACATGTGTCGGTTTCTGTTGGGTGCCATAAAACCATTTCTACAAGACAGATGTTGATGGAAATGATATATGGTGGACACAAGGGGATGCTCTACTAGCATGAATTGGATTGAAGTCATTAGCATGTTGCTAACAGGAGATAGCTTTTCCAAGGGTCTACAGACTTCTTACTTTGCAGGCTGAATCAAGGTATCAAGGAGAATGTGTGTTGCAAAATACAGGCAGTTTCAACCTTTGTCTCAGATTCTATGACTGTTTGTACATAGGTCAAATGTACCGTTCCTTTAACATACTTTAGGCCCAATTTACACATTTGTTGCTGTTTTCAGGCACTTTAACTTGGACCTACGAACTCTACACATCAGGGGGAAGGTGTGGTGCAAAATTCAGGCAGTTTCAACCTTTTTCTCAGACTCTATGGCCATTTTTACATAATGCACCAATTATGACCTTTTGACCTTTGACCTAAACGCCTGGTTTTGGGCACCTTAACTTGGACCTACGAACTCTAAATTTCAGCCATTTCATCTCCACAACCCTCTCTTCATTCACAAAAAGAAAGAAGTCCTCTATTTTGCTTTAAAGTATTTTTAATTAATTGAAAGACTGTTAATGACATCCACATGTGTGCGTTTCTGTTGGGTCCTATAAAAACACTAATAAACGACCTGTTATGAAATTGACATATGTTCGACACAAGAGGACACTCTACTAGGCTGCATTGAATTGAAGTCATTAGCATGCTGCTAACAGGAGATAATTTTCCAGAGGGCTGAGAGATGGGATTCTTGGTGAGCATGCTCAGGACCTAAGATAAGATGTTGGGTGCAATTTCCAGACTGTTTGAGCTTTTTGATGAGTTATTTGCATGTTTTAGAAATGAAGGACACCTGGGTCAATATTGGCCAATTCGGTCGGGACTATTGGCCTAAATGAAAGCCCAATCAAATGTAGTCAGAATGGCATTTTTGTAAAGTATAAGGGAATGGCCATTTCGCCTACAAAAAAGAAGGGGAAATGTCCGTTTTTCAGCTGCCATTCCCTAACAACTCAAAAAAGGCCATCTCAACTACATTTGATGGGGCTCCCATTTAGGCCAATAGTCCCAATCAAATGTAGTCAGAATGGAACTTTGTACATTATAAGGGAATGGCCATTTCGCCTACAGAAAAGAAGTGGAAATGTCCCTTTTTCAGCTGCCATTCCCTAACAACTCAAAAAAGGCCATCTCAAGTACATTTGATGGGGCTCCCATTTAGGCCAATAGTCCCAATCAAATGTAGTCAGAATGGCATTTTGTACATTATAAGGGAATGGCCATTTCGCCAACAGAAAAGAAGTGGAAATGTCCCTTTTTCAGCTGCCTTTCCCTAACAACTCAAAAACGGCCATTTCAATTACATGTATATGGGCTGACCATGTAGGCCAACAGTCCCGACCCAAGTGGCCCATATCTACAGTATGCTCTGGGCTAGGAGGCTGAAACTGATGAGAGGGCATGCCTTGGAGGAGCCCTCCTAGTGTGCAGAGTTTCAAGCAAATCGGATGACTGTGAATTTTCAGGCATATTAATGCATACATGACTTGTATGCCTGATAATTCAAAAAAATTCACTTTCTCCAATCATTTTCATTTTCATACCAGTGGATCAAGACTTTGAGATGGTAGTGTAGTCCAAATTTCAGCCTACTAGCCCCTTGTTTTCTATGGGATAATAGGTCAAACAAAGTCGAAATGCCGTACATTACTATGGGAAAACCGTAGGGAATTTCCCATTGATTTTCATAACAATTAATCGTTGGGAAAAGGTTGATTTACTGTGAAAATCTCAGCCTCATTGAACCTTGTTTTCTATGGGATAATAGGTCAAACAAAGTCGAAATGCCGTACATTACTATGGGAAAACCGTAGGGAATTTCCCATTGATTTTCATAACAATTAATCGTTGGGAAAAGGTTGAATTACTGTGAAAATTTCAACCTCATTCAACCTTGTTTTCTATGGGTTAATAGGTCAAACAAAGTCGAAATGCCATACATTACTATGGAAAAAGTTTAAGGAATTTCCCATTGATTTTCATACCATTTAATCGTTGGCACATGGTTGAATTACTGTGAAAATTTCAGCCTCATTCAACCTTGTTTTCTATGGGTTAATAGGTCAAACAAAGTGCCATAGTTGTCTATGCAAAACTTTTAACCAATGAGAGCAGACCCAAGGTGCCAACCTGTCCTGCAGCAGCGGTTAGTGCATTTCGGAGCAGACATCGACAGAGTAAGTCCACATTTCTTCCTCTCCACTAATTGCATGTATATTTGATGTAATACTGTATCTAAATGGCTCCTTTTGTGCTTATTGTTTGTTAACTAACTTATTTGACTGGTTTAAGTCGAAGTTGTGAACTTTAAAAGTTTATAACAGGATTTCGCGATCTTCTCCATGTGCTGTGATAGTGACTTAGTGGTAATAAAACATTAATTAACGGATTTGACTGGTTTAAGTGTGATATAAGTCGAAGTTATGAACTAATTAAGAGTTTTAAAAGTTAATTACTCAGACCTGCATTAGGTTTAAATGCCAATTAACAAAAACGGTACTTTGGGTCGCACTTGTCCAAACGGCCCTTTTGGTCCCTTCTTCTCCAAATAATATCTCCATCTTGTGGACCCCATTTTGTTCTTGTGATGGGGGTCTTCACGGCTTATAACACATTAACTAACTGATTTGACTGGTTTAGGTGATAGAAGTCGAAATTGTCACTGCTAAAATGTTGTTAAAGTCTAGTTTATTTTTAAAAAATAATGTATTAATTCTAATTTTTTTTTTCAATCATTTTTTTTTTTTATATAATCATTTTTTTTTCTATATTATTTTTTTTTTCTATAACTTTTTCTTTATGTCTCTTTTTCTTTCAGAAATGACGAGACCAAAGTTTAGTACAATGTGCCCAGTGTGTCACAAAGTTTACGCGGCATTGCCGCACCACTTAAAGAGGGGCCACTTTGTGATGAACCTCGAGGAGAGGAGGATTCTGCTTGGCCTTGCGACGAGCAGAATCAACTTTAGAGAAGAAAAATGTCCAGTCTTGGGCTGTCACTATGACAGCTCAAGACTGGATAAGCACCTTGTCCAGGGACATCTGGAGCTCTCTAAGGATGCCCGTGAGCTCAAGGAGCAAGAAGCAAGACACTCAGCAGCACTCAAGCAGTTGAGGACACTCAGGGCTTCCAACCCAGCAATCCCCATGGCCACAGGGATGGACCTGGACAGTTTGGATATGGAAGAAAACGTTCTCTTTGAGGAGAACGTGGAGGGTGAGGTGGCATGTGCCAATGCGAGATGCATGGCACTGGAGCTGGAGAACAAGGAGCAGAAGGTGCGGCTTCATAAGTTGGAACTGGAGCTGACGAAGCAGCTAAAGTACAATCAAAAGATTTTAAAGCGGAACCGCCGTTTCTCAACAACGGTGAGTGCGGCTGGCTGGAAGGTGAGAAGCATCATACTGGTTGTCAAAATAATAATAATAATTATACCCTCTGTATTTCTGTTTTTTCTCTTTCTCAGCAGAAGCCAGTTGGAGAAGGAGGAGAAGAGGAGGAGGTCCAGGAGTGGGGTGACCTGATTGAAGGGCCAAGCATGCAGACGCCAGGGCCAAGCATGCAGACGCCAGGGCCAAGCAGACAGACGCCAGGGCCAAGCAGCACCAACACAGAGGCTGAAGAGTCACAGCTAGAGGACCAGCTCCCTAAAGAAGGGTCAAGGGCGCATACAAAGGTCTTCAGAGGCAGCGGCAGAGGCCACGGCATGCGCCATCTCCCCCTCCCCCCGTCAATTGGTAAGAAGGAAAAGCACATTATGTTTGTGTGTGTGCGTGGTTTAAGATTCTATTTCAATGTTAAATTTAAAAAAATCATTTGCAATTTCTATTCACAGAGTTGTACCTGCAGGAGTACAGGAGATTTCAGGAGGGCCCTGCACCATCAACGAAAAAAAAAGAAAACGCCTTATCTCAAACAAGCCGGATCAGGTCGTTTCTATACTTTTTATCAGTGGAACAGAAGGATACAAGCAAATGGCTGTTCCTCGACAACATGGATGGGATAAGGAGGTAAGACTTGTTTTCCCATGCAAATGGAGCGGTTATGACACAAGACTGATGTGAACAGCGAATAAATTGCAGTGTTTCTTTCTGCAGCTACGCCAGCCACCTCGTCTCGGAAGGGAAAACCATCACAACGGCCAACTTCTATTTGAACAACATCTACAACTTTGTTCAATATTTCCGAGAGACCCCGGCAGCAGGCTCAAGGCTATCACAGTCCCAGCTAACGGCTGTGGTGAGGGCGGTGAAGTCGACATTAAGCAACCTGTCGAGGCCGGTGGTGCTTCACCAGCTAAAGGTGAAGGCCCACAAATTGGGACACCTCATATCGAGGCCAAGTCTGAGGAGGTGCCAGGACTTGGCCAAAAAAAGAATCCC
Source organism: Leptoclinus maculatus (assembly GCA_032191485.1). Taxonomy (NCBI): domain Eukaryota; kingdom Metazoa; phylum Chordata; class Actinopteri; order Perciformes; family Stichaeidae; genus Leptoclinus; species Leptoclinus maculatus. The sequence continues at coordinate 1,837,343 of JAVDOI010000032.1, forward strand.
TGAAATACTGAGTAAGACACAGATATAGATGGAAATAAAGCTGTCTCCCTCCAAGGTGCTAAAGTGCCTTTTTCTTCTTCTCTCTTTCTCCCTGTCCTCTTTTCAGAGCGCATGGAGACTGACGACATCGCGTCTCTGCGCTACAGCTTGTATGGGTATTTCTCCGCCCTCATCTGTACTATCTACGGACACAGACCAGGGGTGCTGAGTAATATGACGGTGAAGGAGATTGAGCTGGCCGAGAAGAACAAGTCCCCAGAAGACGATGGCTATGTGATTTGTGTATGTATTAGGTTCTACACACAAGTTCCTCATCAACTGTGTGTTTTATTTGAAATGTTTAATGTAGTTTTCTGTGTATTGCAGGTTTACAACCACAAGACCAACAGGGACTTTGGGGCGGCCCAAATATACCTGCGGGACGAGGAGTTCAGCTGGATGAAGCAGTGGATGGAGTTTCGGGCCCTACTTGACCCAGCAAACAATTTGGTTTTCGTCACGGCCGGCAAAGGGCCCATGAAAAATCTCATGCGATGTATGCAGACAGCATGGGTGGAGATGGGCCTGCCCGGGAAGCCCACCTTCACCGACATCCGCACGGCTGTGTCAGGACATGTAAGTTTATTTTTTCAGTCACTCTCCCCGTGGTGCTTTATTACAATAACACTTGGCTGGCTTTACTAACAAGTAAACATTTTGTGGTCCACTTTTTTACTGTTTCCAGGCAAAGAATCACCACCGGAACAAGGTCCGGGAAAAGATAGCGAAGTTCATGTGCCATAACACCAATACTGCAGACCGCTTCTACGCATTGGCTTTGGACACTCGCCGTGCCAAGCGGATCAGGCGGCAATTTGAGGCGGTCTCAGCCGCAGAACCTGCCCCAGACACAGACTCCGAGGAGGTCTCAGCCCCTGTAAAGGGACCTGACTCAGACTCCGAGGCGGTCTCAGCCCCTGTAAAGGGACCTGCCCCAGACTCAGACTCTGGATCAGATTCGTCCTCCCCTACCAAAACCAGCTCTGCCTCAACTGGTAAAAAGAGGAAGAGGCAGGACAACTCAGAGGATGAGACGACAGACGATGATCAGCTAATCCCGTACCAGGAGTCAGGTATCTCGTCATCCTCTTCTTCCTCCTCCTCCGAAGAGGATGAGATAAAGCAAGTTGAATCGCCCAGGTCGGTGGAATGTGTAAGTAAAGATATTTTCTTTAAAGTACATGACAGTCGTGTGAAAACGAAGCCTCCAATGATAGACTCAATGTGTTTTTGTTTGTGCTTCCTCAAACTAGACAATCTTTGTGTTATGTGACAAAGTAAAATGCTAACTCTTTGATCAGTGTTTTCCTTTTGTAAAAATGTTCACTGTTCTGTCTCTACAGAAATAAATAAATTCGTCAGAGGACCTCTAGTGAATCATTTACCTGCATGCAGAAATTTTGAAATAGTCAAAAAAATGCTCAATTTGTTTTTCTGTAGGCTACAATCTGTCTTAAAGATTTATATTTATTGGAGAATAGAGAAGGTGGAACATATTTTAGGCTATCTAATCGAGTTTGCATAAAGTGGAAGTCACACAACCAATGCTACATTCATTTCACATTGATACTCAGCAGAAGTTGGTCATTATGTGTATTTACACCCTATTTTTTCAACTGAAATGCATGCACAGTTTAACTTGTATGGAAATGGGCAATGAACTATATAGTGTAGTGATAGTTACCAACAGCCTCTTTCAGAACCAGCACAACAAGATGCAGACCTTTAAAGAGGACTTTAAGTATGGAGTTCTGTGCTCTAAAACAGAAAAAATTGTTCCCACTTGGATGGTACAGAATGACTGAAGTCCCCTCTTAACCTGAACATGACACTGGTCCACTGTTAAATGGTATGGAGTGACGCTTACACTCGTACACTAGTACAGAAACAGACAGACAGACAATCTTTGTGTTGTCATGTGACACAGTTTGACAAAAAAAAAAAACTAGCGATTGATCACTTTTTACTTTCGTAAAGATAATGGTTACTGCTCTCTGTGGATAGAAACAAATAATTTGCCAGAGAACCTTTATTGAATTGTTTATCTGCACGCAGACATTTTGAAATAGGCAAGAATGCTTGCAGACTGCTGGTATCTGCATGCATGTCTGCATGCATACAGTCTTTATCCATTGCCACTGACAAATAATTAATAAATAAAATAAAAACTCCATCATTAGAATGTTGCCTCCTATTTCATTTAAACTGTACATGTTAAGGAAACATTTCTGACAATTATTTGATTCACATCAATATAGAATATATATAATTTTTCTCTGCAAGATAGATTCCAGCAATGCAAGATTGTATCCACATAATGTGTGTTGTCCAGAGCATTTATACAATACACAATTTAGGTTTGACTAGTAGGTCCCCTCTTGTACTGTGTGAGGAATTTAAGTTAGAAGTGTTTTTTAGTAGGATTTATAGCGACCCTAGTAGTGAAATATAGGAAGCATGTGGAATGCCACATTGTGCTTGTAAAAACTGTCAAAGTACCAGAATACTTATCAAGTGTATAATATATTTACAGTATGTTTACTATAGGAGTGTTGAACCATAAGAGACAATTATTGAATGTATTATTAATGAATGTATTAATCTGTAAAGAATAGTCGATAGGGATAGACAGGGATTTTAAGTCAGGCTTTACAGCAGGACACCAGGATCAGAGAGAGGACCCAAGAGGGACCCAAGCAGAAGGAGCAACAGACCAGACCAATAGGAGACGACGAGGAAGTCAGCTGACTGAGGCTAGGAGGAGTCAGCTGGATTTAAGCCAATAGTATTTGAGACAGATGTTTTGCAGACTATGAAAAGAGATTCTCAGGAATCTTTCGGTCTCTTCATTTCGTTTCGTCCTTCAGGTAACAAGCTTCCTGTTTGGAGTGTGTGTGAGAGCTGTTCTCGAGAGCATTTTACTATCGATAGTTAATTCAGATTGCATTTGTTATTAAATACATGTTTTATTTTGAAACCTGAATTCAGCGAACTTATTTTGGCGCACATGCGCAGTAACTAGTAAACAAACCAGGCCAGCGCTGGGCTCCTGCAGCTTGATCGAAGATATTCTCTGCCTCAACAACTGTTAAGACTGACAGAAGCAACATCGATATGCAATTATGGATTAAGAAGCAAATTATCCGTATTAAAAATAGAGTAAATCAGTATGTTTAATCTGACCTTTGCTATATTCATGAATTAATTTAAAATGAATGCCCTGAAGATGCCAAAACAGCCACAAAAAAGTGTAGTCGACGCATGATTCAAAACCTGGCTACGACTGGGTTATTAAGAGCAAATACAAAATGAAATGTAATCCACAGGATGAAGGGAACTCTTTAAAATGCATAATTTACCATTCCCAACAGGTCATGAAAATGAACAAGTCCACAGCAGAATATGAATTCCCCAAGAAGAAAATTACACTTCCTCTTGTGATCAATCTTTAAATGTAACTTCAAAATGTTTTATATGATAAAATTTTAGTTGGGACGCAGACAGCTGAGCAAAATTATGATTTGAAACTTCTCATGTCATGGTTAAGAAGACAATTTAAGTCACCTCTAAACCTCTCTGTCACTCATGTAACATATCACTGTAGCTGAACACTAAGGTGTTAACATACATTTATGCTGATTTGACATAAAGCCTGCCTACGATTGGGTTGTTAAAAGCAATTACAAAATTAAATCTAATCCACAGGAGGAAGGGAACTCCTTTAAAGTGCATAATTCACCATTCCAATCATAAAAATGACCAACAACTCCACAGCAGAATATGAATTTCCCATGGAGAAAATTACACGTAAAAAATCTTTAAAATGTAGTATGGTTAAAGATTAGATAAAGTAAGCTTGTTGCTAATACTGCAGTCTGTGATATGAGTGCATGCAGCCAATTTACTTCTGATTGTAGTTAAAACATAATTCTCATTTAAAGTTGCCATGATTATTTTTATGATATTGGTATCACAGAGAAATGTCCAATACTAATAACATTAAAGTTTAACTATCAATTTTTGAAAGTTTTTGTGGTTAAAAAAAAGACTCATTAAGTGAAATAATAGGTGCATGCAGCTCCACTATAGTGAAGTCCCCTCTTTGATAGGTAGACATCACTCAAAGAAGTTCCCTCTTTGATAGGTAGACATCACTCAAAGATGCAAGTTCCCTCTTGGCAATTTCTTTAAAAAAAATTAAAAAGATAATTCGAAGTAATATACTGGTTAAAGACCTTAAAAGTAAATTTTCTATTCCATTTTAGTATTGCTTTAGTATTTAGTAAAATGTCCAGAAACACAAGTTACCTCTTGGTTAGAGTAGCATGACAGTGCACTGTTGGTAAGGTACGCGTGTGTGCCCAGTCTGAATACCGAAAGGTGTTCCGAGGCAGCGGCAGAGGCCACGGGATGAGACATCTACCCCTCCCCCCGTCGATTGGTAAGAAGGAAAATTACATTGTGTTTGTGTGGTTTAAGATCCCATTTCAATGTTCAATTTTAAAAATCATTGTGAATTCCTATTCACAGACTTGTACTTGGAGGAGTATCTAAAATTCCATCAGGGCCCTGCACCATCAATAAAAAAAAGGAGAATTGTTGGGGTCAGAAAATCACAAAGTCTGGTGTCCTAATGTGAACGTTTACGGCCTGCATCTTCTGTTAAATGAGTGTGTGTGAACTTACTCTGACATTTGGCTCTACAGATGTTTAGTCTATTTAGGTGTCGAAGGCCTACTGAGAAAGGGAGCTTCCTCAGCAGCATGTCCTGAATCGGATTGATAATAAGGACTGTAGAGACGTTAAGACCCAAACTTCCTGATTACGGTAAGTAATCCCACGTCCAGTCGCCAAGTCAACTTAAGGCGACCTCTATCTTTGTTCCAAACACTTGTCGGAGCCCATGTGTCTGAATTGTTTGTCGAGGGGGAGACGTATTCCCCGGGGTGGAGACCTCCAGCAGCAGGTAAAAAAAGAAATCAGTCTGATGGTTAGCTCGCTCTGCTAATGCGTCGCTCCGGAGACTGGTTGGTGGGGGATTCGGTCCCCGACCGTGGCTCTTTCTCATCCTTTTTATTTTTTTCTCTCAGGCATGACTAGGCCCATGCAGGTGAATATGTGTCCTCTCTGCAAGGACGTTTATGCCGGGATGCCTCATCACCTGAAGGTCGCACACGAGGTCCTGAACCTCGAGAAGCGGAGCTTACTCCTCCGGCTGTCCACTGGTCGGGTGAATATACGGCGCTGCCCGTGTCCGGTGCCTGGCTGTAGCTACTCCAGCTCCAGGCTTGACGTTCACCTGGTGAACGGTCAGCACGAACTTGACAGAGACACGCGGGCCTCTTATGAGTACTCGCTCAAAGTACAAGCTACCAATAAGCTCCTCGGTGAGTTGAGGGCCTCCGACCCAGAGATACCTATGTTGGACCGTGATCCGCTGGACGATGAGCAGTATATTCTGGGGGGTGATGAGGTCGACGTGGACGCGTGTCCACGGGAGCACTGCGCGAGTAACGCTGCAGAGGTCAACAGGCTGAGAAGGAGTCTGGCAAAAGCAGAACTGGACCTGACGAGAGCCCTGAGGCTCAACCAGCGGTTGGTTAAGCGGTCTCGGATGCGCTTGGCCAGTCTGCAGCATACTACCAGTGCAGCCAGCCAGGCGGTCCAAGTGGACCAGCCTAGGGTCACCCGAGAGGAGGAAGAAGACGCCGTTGCCAGTGGCGACGAAGCCGGGGCCAGCGTCCATTTTAGGAGAGCGTTGGTGAGCAGGGGGAGAGCAGCTGGACTTTGGCACCTGTCTCTCCCCAAATCTATCGGTAGGTGAGCATGAAAAATCTGAATTTTGCCGCTATGTTTTCGGGATGCGTTTGGACCCCTAAACCGTTTTGTGGTTCTCCCCCACAGATAACTAACTTGATGAATACAGAGTTGTTCCAGGAAGGCGTTGCGCCCTCGGCCAAGCGCAAAGAGAATGCCCTGTCCAAGTGGAGCCGTGTGAAATCCTTTATTTATTATCTCGCACGGGGGAAAAGCAAGCTGAGCAGCTGGTGTTTCCTCCACGACATGGAAGGCATTCGGAAGTACATAGCACACCTCACCTCCATAGGGAAACTGATTACCACAGCCAACTGTTACATGATTAACATACATCAATTTTGTGTGTACTTGGCCGAAACGCCGCCTCGTCACTGCCGACTGTCAAAAGCCCAGCTGGTAGGCATAGTGAGGGCTGTCAAGACCACGACGTGTGGTCTCTCCAAGGACGTGTTCCTCCATCAGCTGCGAGTCAAGGCCGGTAAAATGCACCGTATGATTTCTCGTGCCGACCTGACCACCTGCCAGCGACTGTCCAAGGAGCGAATCCCCGAGCTGCTGGGTAATATTTCGGCAATAAATTCTACATATCTCCGATACAGGGGTGGAATTTAACCCGTATCTCTTCTCGTTTCAGATCGAATGCAGAGAGACCCCAGCACGGCCTTTGTACACGACTTCTATGGCTACTTCTCAGCTCTGGTGTGCGCCATCTATGGCCATCGCCCCAGTGTGCTCACCAATATGAGAGTGGATGAGGTCACGCAGGCCAAGTCAGCTATTGGTTCGGAGCAGCAGGGTGGTTACACAATAGGTGTGGATCACCACAAAACCAGTCGCGAGTTCGGGGCTGCCCAGTTCTTTCTCACCGTGGAGGAGTTTGCCTGGCTGGAGAAATGGCTTGAATTGCGACTGGCTCATCTCCAGGTTCTCAATAATCCTAATACCTGCTTGGTGCTCATTACCACTGGTCAGCGACCGCTGCGGAATCTAGTCCGATATATACAGAGTGCCTGGGCAGACATGGGCCTGCCTGGCAAGCCCACTTTCACTGATATCCGAACTGCGGTCTCTGGACATGTGAGTGTATGTATTTTTTTCGGTCACTGTCCATGTGATGTGTGGCTTGCTTTAACTTAACCCATCTTCTTCTTATTCTTCTTTCAAGGTCAAAGACCACCACACTTCGGATGCCCGTGACAAGCTCGCCCGCCTAATGTGCCACTCCACGGCGACAGCCAACAAGTTCTATGCCCTGAATCTGGTCACCAGTGAAATGCGCAGACTGCGTGCCATGTTTGAGTCTGCCACAACCGCTGAGGCCGGTTCAGCATCAACCAGCGTCCCACCTAATGTTGTCTGTCCACGAAGGGTCCGAGTGGACCTCAGACCCCTTCGCATGTGTCACAATACATTCACTGAATAAAGACGTTGTTTTTGGACTCATTCCATGACTCTTTTCAAGTATTTCCTCCAGTGTGTGTGTTCTGGTGATGCAAACCGTTTTTTATGCTCTAGTTCGGCTCAGGTAGAGGTCCTGAGTCCCTCTACACCTGTGGTACTCATCAGCACTACCAGAGGAACGAGAAATAATTTTAAAGTTCACTATAAAAGTATTTTTCAGTATTTCCTACTGAAATCCTCCACACTAAACACTGGCTATGCACTAGCCTAGACAGCATGCTAGCGTCATTAGTATGTTAGCATCGATCGCTAGCTTGATATTATAACCATCACCATGTATATACAATAGGCTATGTAGCCAGACCCAGACATAAATTATACATCAAGCTAGTTGACACACTCAGATAAAATATTTACCTTGACAGGCAATCCGTTGAAGATCTGAAGACTGAACTCGTGAACTGTTTTTTTTTGATTCGTGGAGAAAGTATTTTGAGTATTTTAAATACAAAATGACTACTCTAAATTGCATTTTGTTACAAATTACGTTTGCCCTATCAAATACAAATTACAAAATACTCAAAAGTAATTGAAATACGTATTTCAAATACAAGTAATAGAAATACTGCCCATCCCTGGAGACAAGCCCCTCTTTGAAGAGGAAAAGGATCCAAATCTCTACTTTTATTTAAAGTATAAAGATAAAGAGAAAAGACTGGTGAAAACTGGCCTATTGTCTTTTGGGGGAAATTATGCCATTTGGAAAACGGGCCTTTTCTAAAAAAAGCTGTTTTCAGTCTTTAGAGTCAAGAGGGTTTTTGTTGGGTCCTATAAAAACACTAATAAATGACTTGTTATAAAATTGAGATATGTTGGACACAAAAGGACACTCTACTAGGATGCATTGGATTGAAGTCATTAGCATGCTGCCAAAAGGAGATACCTTTCCCAAGGGTCTGCAGACTTCCTTTGCAGGCTGAATCAAGGTATCAGAGGGAAGGTGTGATGCAAAATTCAGGCAGTTTCAACCTTTTTCTCAGATTCTATGACCATTTTTACATAGGTCAAATTTACCTGCCCTTTAATAACCCTCTGGGAACTAGGCCATTTTTTGGATTTTTTTATGTTTTCTTAAACTCACCTTTTAAGGCACTTTCATATATGCTACATAGACATGTCTTATATCAAAATGTGCAGAACAATCTCAGCTATCTATATAATGAGGCACCAATTGTCCTAAGGCACTGTGCACTGTGCAATTTGGCCCTAAAGCTGAACAGTTGGAAGTCCAATTTTTTGAAATTCTTCAAATCTCTACTTTACTCATGTGGACAAACTGTTTTGGTGTTTGAAATTTTTTTTTTAAAGTCTTAGGTTCACACAAGTAGTGAAATATATGAATAAAATAGTAGATAGATGTATAATAAATGTCTCAAACCAAATTTTGTAATATCGTTTTTTGAGTAAGTGTAATTTACTCTCACCTGTAGAGGGACTGTCACTTTACTTTGTTGTCTGGGCTGGTAGTGCACTGCACCCTGGTAGTGCACTACACCCTGGCAGCTGTGAATCCTCTCTGTAATATTGAACAGTCATTACTAAGTAAAGTTATCACTCCCTTTGTCCTTTCTTCCTCCACACACACACAAGATAGATAGATAGATACTTTATTCATCCCCAGGGGGACGAGCTAACAAGCTACACGCTCGAGCTAACGGACGAGCTAACAAGCTACACGCTCGAGCTAACGGACGAGCTAACAAGCTTACACGATGTAAACAACTCACCCAGTCCATAAGCTCGTCATAAGCATCATAGCTCGCTGTGTGTCACGCAGACTCCACTAACTGTGTGTTTACATGTCTGTAATCATAAAGCTACAGCTGTCTCAGAACGCTGCCGTTAGCAGACGTGCTAACTAACGAGCTAACAAGCTACACTACACGATGTAAACAGTCCGTCCCCCAGATCGTCACATGATGAACTGTAAGCTCGTCATAAGCTCGTCATAAGCATCACATCTCGCTGTGTGAGTCTCGTACTATCTCGTGAGAATACGGACACGGAAGTGGAGAATCTACAGATTTCTATAGATATTCGAACCATTTTTCTGTGCCGTTTTTCGACGGAGATATTAATAGAAACATAGAGTGAGCGATAGAGTGAGCGCCGCTCCCCACTGCTCACCCGCGGCGGCGCGGGCGCTGACTTCCGAGTGTTAAGGGAATTTAGCGCCAATTTATACCCTTGTTGCTGTTTTCGGGCACCTTAACTTGCAGCTACGACCTCCAAATTGTAGTCATTTCATCTCCACCAACTGCACTTCATCTACAAAAAGGATTACTTACTTTAAAGTAATTTTAATTAATTAAAAGACTTAACGACGTATATATAGGTTTCTATTGGGTGCCATAAAACCATTTCTACAAGACAGATGTTGATGAAAATTGACATATGGTGGACACAAGAGGACACTCTACTAGGATGAATTGGATTGAACTCATTAGCATGCTGCTAAAAAGAGAGCTTTCCCAAGGGTCTGCAGACTTCTTCCTTTGCAGGCTGAATCAAGGTATCAGAGGGAAGGTGTGATGAAAAATTCAGACAGTTTCAACCTTTGTCTCAGATTGTATGACCATTTGAAGGAGGGACATTTGGTCATCATTTTCCATTCATTTTATCCTATCAAAATTCCCTATTCAAATGTAGGCCAAGTCTCCCTCCTCCCGCGCAGGCATGCTAAGTGCTAGAGAGTGCCATCCAACATGAATGTGCCACATATGGGCATGGCTACAACATATTAAAAAAAGCAGGGCTCTGACAAGTTTAGAAATAAAAAAGTTGATCCAATCTGACCAACATCTTCACAGGGTGTACAACTGACACCCTCCTGTTCTGAGTTTCATACAGGCCAATTCTTTTTCTAGATATTTTAGAGGGATTTTGGTCACGTTACCAGTAGGCAGAGTCCACAATGTGTGTCCATAATCTGGGGTCTCTGGGACCAATAGTTGAGAGATTATGGCCATTTTTACATTGGTCAAAAAATCCCCAAATATAAGGGAATATGGCACAAATTAAGCCCTTTGGGGCTGTTTTGGGGGACCTTAACTTGCAGCTATGACCTCCAAATGTTTTGGTATTTAATGGAGACAAGCAGGGATGGGCAAAAATACATCAAAATGTATTTTGATACAAAATACCCCTCAAATGAATTTATTAAAATAAAATACAAAATACTGGTGCCAGAAAATGTAACAAAATACAATACATGTATTTTGTATTTAAAATATAGGAAATACTTTTTTCTGGATTTTCCATTTTCTCACAATTTGGTATAGCAGAGCATTCAGGTTTGGGCTATAATGTACACAAAGCTCTGGTGAACCCCACAAAAAAGGAAGGAACAGTCACAGAATGTCAGTGTAACTAAGCAAAGCTATTAAAAGACAACAAATTGATTGATTATGTATATATATATATATATATATAAAATTGTATTAATGGGACTTAACAGCCCATAAACTTTGAGTTTGTATCAAGAAAATATTCATCACATATGATTAGCATCACACATTAGGCCTGTGTATATTTATGTATGAAATAATAAAACTAAGAAAACTTTCATAATATGCCTTTTAAATTAAATAAATTGGATATTTAATGTTTTTTCTTTTTTTTTTAACAAATGGACATCTACTGTCATAGCCTGGCTAACTGTGAACTATATTATCTGCCAGTAATTGATATGGCATTATGACATTCACATTGAGAAGATACAGCATAACTTTACAGTGCAAGATTAGATGGTCAGACGTCTCTTGATAAGGTTATCATGAACATACAAGCTCCCAATCTCCCTCTTCCTATAGCTAGCTACTCGACTGATAAGTTAACTTGCTAATGTTGAGGCAATAATATTAACAGGAGCCCAGCGCTGGCCTGGTTTGTTGACTAGTTACTGCGCATGTGCGCCAAAAATAAGTTCGCTGAATTCAGGTTTCAAAATAAAACATGTATTTAATAACAAATGCAATCTGAATTAACTATCGATAGTAAAATGCTCTCGAGAACAGCTTTCACACACACTCCAAACAGGAAGCTTGTTACCTGAAGGACGAAATGAGATGAAGAGACCGAAGACTCATTTGAATCTCCTTTCATAGTCCGTAAAATATCTGTCTCAAATACTATTGGCTTAAATCCAGCTGACTCCTCCTAGCCTCAGTCAGCTGACTCCCTCGTCGTCTCCTATTGGTCTCCGTCTGTAGCTCCTCCTTCTTGGGTCCTCTGCTCTGATCCTGGTGTCCTCTGTAAATGCCTGACTTAAAATCCCTGTCTATCCCTATCGACTATTCTTTACAGATTAATACATATATATTCAATAATTGTCTCTTATGGTTCAACACTCCTATAGTAAACATACTGTAAACATATTATACACTTGATAAGTATTCTGGTGATACTTTGACACTTTTTACAAGCATAATGTGGCATACCACATGCTTCCTATACACATACTGTAAAGATAATACATCTCATAGATAAATATATTGCAACTCTTTAACCCATGGTAACATTCTTATTATTGTGCTTAATACTGAAATCCTCCACACTAAACACTGGCTATGCACTAGCCTAGACAGCATGCTAGCGTCATTAGTATGTTAGCATCGATCGCTAGCTTGATATTATAACCATCACCATGTATATACAATAGGCTATGTAGCCAGACCCAGACATAAATTATACATCAAGCTAGTTGACACACTCAGATAAAATATTTACCTTGACAGGCAATCCGTTGAAGATCTGAAGACTGAACTCGTGAACTGTTTTTTTTTTATTCGTGGAGAAAGTATTTTGAGTATTTTAAATACAAAATGACTACTCTAAATTGCATTTTGTTACAAATTACGTTTGCCCTATCAAATACAAATTACAAAATACTCAAAAGTAATTGAAATACGTATTTCAAATACAAGTAATAGAAATACTGCCCATCCCTGGAGACAAGCCCCTCTTTGAAGAGGAAAAGGATCCAAATCTCTACTTTTATTTAAAGTATAAAGATAAAGAGAAAAGACTGGTGAAAACTGGCCTATTGTCTTTTGGGGGAAATTATGCCATTTGGAAAACGGGCCTTTTCTAAAAAAAGCTGTTTTCAGTCTTTAGAGTCAAGAGGGTTTTTGTTGGGTCCTATAAAAACACTAATAAATGACTTGTTATAAAATTGAGATATGTTGGACACAAAAGGACACTCTACTAGGATGCATTGGATTGAAGTCATTAGCATGCTGCCAAAAGGAGATACCTTTCCCAAGGGTCTGCAGACTTCCTTTGCAGGCTGAATCAAGGTATCAGAGGGAAGGTGTGATGCAAAATTCAGGCAGTTTCAACCTTTTTCTCAGATTCTATGACCATTTTTACATAGGTCAAATTTACCGGCCCTTTAAGGGAATTTAGCGCCAATTTAGACCTTTGTTGCTGTTTTCGGGCACCTTAACTTGCAGCTACGACCTCCAAATTTTAGTAATTTCATCTCCACCAACTGCTCTTCATACACACGCACCAACACAAATGTCATGGGTGGTCACCAATGTCTGTCGATAAGTGTCTTATTGGTCCTACTTGCATTTGGGACATGCATTTACATCTACACATAGCAATCCTAAGGCAGAGGAAGTCAATAAAGACAGTTAGCATTAACAGCAGCAAAACAAATGTCAGCAAACGTGTTTATTAACTTGCAGTAACACATACTTCAGATTCTTTATAGAAGTTGTCAGCCTCCCCTGCAGGCACATTTTCTCATCACATTGACAAAATTATGAAAAGTTAAAAAATGTAATTTTTTTAAAGCATATTGTTTTTTTCATTATTATTTTTTTAATAACGTTAAAATCTATGCTATTCTCAGTGTCTCCTCCTCCAGAAGAGGATGTAGGAAATGTAAGATTTACCCTATAACATTATCTATTTTTTTCAGGAATGTATATGCAGCTTTTTGGTTCATGTTTTTTTTATTTTTATAGTATTTTAAAGATGACGAAGAAGAGGAAAATGAATTGTCATAAACCGGGCCAAACGGCCATGACAAAAAAGGGAGATGCATTCAATGAAGCAGTTTAACCATTATTTATTAGGTTTAAAGTAACATAAACTAACAGTGACATGTGAAGTCAGTGATTTCAGCAGTGTAAGTGAGTGTGCGTGGAAAGTGTATATGCAGTGTTGTATAGTGTAGAAACCAACCATAACCACAAACAAAACCAAAATGGGTGTCTCAGGAAGGAGCGAGCGAGCCACTGAGAATCCAGAGAGTTTTTATACTGGGCCAGTGTTGCTAATGGCCTCAGGTGTTTCCACTCTGCCTGACGACCCTCTGCCACACCTGCAAGGAAGGCAGCCAAACGAACAGGCAGACAGGGCAGAGAGGGTCGTCACAGAATAAAGTTATTCTTTGATTTGAAAAATAAACACTCATCTTCCCCAAGCCAATTAATTCATACCTGGAAGAGTTCCAGAAGTTTCTCAAGTTTTTATCTCAGCAGTAAGCACTCAGCTCAAAAAATAAAAATAAAAGGACACACACATTTTCTGTAAATAGTTTAATAATGTATTGTTTATCTAAATAGCACTGCCGTCTGTTAGCGTAACGCGGAGAAGGATCTGGCAGTGAGTGTGTGTGAGACTGAGGTTTAAATGGTACGTACAGCAGAGTGAGTAGGTGAGAGTGAATGAGCTGATTAGGTGAGTGAGAGATAGAGTGACAGGAGAAAAGGGGCAGAGCTGTGACAGGAACCTGCTATCCACTACTCTAAGTTATGATTTTTATTCTACATAAACCTCACAGTATAATGAGTAAATCTAGATTTCTTCCTCGTTCCTCGTGTTACAATCAGAATAAAATATAAAATTATGTAGTAGGGTTATGTTGCAAAATGTAAAATCCGTAGTCTACACTGAGATTGTAGAAACTTTATTATCATTTCACACACTTCACAAGAATGTTTTTCCTCTTTACAAAACGTTAACCAGCCTCTGCTATAACCAACTAATGACATTGTGCCTTGAGAAGCTAGCTAAGT
>JAVDOI010000032.1:1856690-1944190 GCA_032191485.1 Leptoclinus maculatus
GTGCTTCTCCCCTCCTCTGGATGAGGAACTTTGACTATCTCCCCCTCTCCAGCACTGCCTCTGCTTCGCACTGACTTTAAGCCCAGCATGGAGGCCGAAAAGTGGAAGGAAATAAATAAAAAATACTTCCACAACACTGCCACTCTCCGCTCATACATCCCAGCAACAAGGCCCTTTACGTGGCTACAATACCTCCAGAACATCCCGCGGGTAAAATCCGGGAGTAACTGTGGTGCAGCTCCAACGCTTCTCCCCTTCTCTTGATGACAAACTATAACTAATTATCCTTCTCCACCACCGGTGGAGGCCGAAAAAGTGGAAATAAAAAATACCTCCACAACACCCCGCCACACTCCACTCATCCATCCCCAGCAACCAGGCACATTACCCACATTATTCTTTGCAAAGAAGGAGACAGAGTTGATTCACATACAGGATATGTACATCAAGGCTGCTCGGAGCTTCTGATATTCCTACTGAGTAAACAACATGCAATGCACTGGCACAGGATTGGTTTACAATGAGGTCTTCGTCACAAAAGGTGACACACACACACACACAAAATGGCATCCACGCCATGTAGTCTGAGAATAGTGTCTGCAACTTCTGGCACAAAGGTCAACTTCCCGTGATCAGGAAGTTTGGGTCTTAACGTCTCTACCTACAGTCCTTATTATCAATCCGATTCAGGACGTGCTGCTGAGGAAGCTCCCTTTCTCAGCAGGCCTTCGACACCTAAATAGACTACACATCTGTAGAGCCAAATGTCAGAGTAAGTTCACACACACTCATTTAACAGAAGATGCAGGCCGTAAACGTTCACATGAGGACACCAGACTTTGTGAGCACACATATTATAGTCATTTAGATTTTCTGACCCCAACAATTCTCCTTTTTTTTATTGATGGTGCAGGGCCCTGATGGAATTTTAGATACTCCTCCAGGTACAAGTCTGTGAATAGGAATTCACAATGATTTTTAAAATTGAACATTGAAATAGGATCTTAAACCACACAAACACAATGTACTTTTCCTTCTTACCTTAACTAGACCAACGTTCTTGACCATGGAGTGCTTGGATGGGTGTGCCAACCTGTATCCACTGCCATGACCAATTGAAAGAACTGCACCATGACAAGGGAGAAATGTGTCAGGAGGTTGACACAGGAAGCAAACAGTTGGGGGTCATCGCTTCTCGGCCTTTTGGCTAAGATCAAGTGTAGTATCTGTTCTTATCAGTTTAATATCTGATATGTCCTCTATATGAGGATAACGTATTAAGCTGATTTTTAGCATCGGGAGATGAAAAAGGGGCTTGCTCCGTTCACTCCACGCATTGACCTGGTATTGCAGCATTGCCGGGAACGGTGCACTCCTCAAATGCCTTGTGGACAACCAAACACCAATCCAAATGGATCAGTCTGTTGATTAACTTCACACTGTAATGAATGACGAGAGTCTCATTCGCTGTCTATCTTAGAGGCTGTGTGTGTGTGATCTGTGTTCTGTGTGTGTTCTCTGTGTTGTGTGATCTGTGTTCTGTGTGTGATCTGGGATTTGTGTTCTGTGTTCTGTGTGTGATCTCTGTGTTCTATCTGTGATGTGTGTGATCTGTGTTCTGTGTTCCGTGTGTGATCTCTGTGTTCTATCTGTGATCTGTGTGTGATCTCTGTGTTCTGTGTGTGATCTGTGTTCCGTGTGTGATCTCTGTGTTCTATCTGTGTTCTGTGTGATCTGTGTTCTGTGTGTGATCTCTGTGTTGTGTGATATGTGTTCTGTCTGACGCCCCTCATGGAACATCGCTGTGCTCCCAGCCTCAAATCACTGTATGCATCAGCCCTGACTGCTTGGCGACATTCCCAGCTCTGAATGCCAATTTCTGTCCTCTGAGTCAGATTGTGGGTTGAGGTCCTTTTGTAGCCTTTATTTCTTTTGCAGTTTGTCCAGAAAAGTGCAAGCATTGCTGTGCAGCAGTGTCTGTTGTATGCTGTGAAGCTGTGTGTTGAGTAATGCAAATTGCCCGGGTTCGCCAAGATAAGTGGGTGTGGCCTTCTGGATGTGCCTAAAGTGATTGTGTGTTCTCACTGATATTTTCCCTTCTTTGTGGGAGAAATGTGTTCCGAAGATTCTTCCATTGTTAGCATGCTTAGGTTTTAGGCTTTCGTTTGGTTGCTGGGCTGTGTTTGCATTCTCAGAAGCAGAAACAGCTTGCCAATGGAAGCTAATGCTAAAGGACTGCACTCTGGGATTATGCCATCTGGGAACCGTCATCCGGAGTACTATGTCTGGGAATGCCGCCCCTGCCGCTGTCTCTTCCAACTCATACTTACCTGGCAGGGGAGATACCATGATCAAGAAGGTGGTTCACCCAGGGCGAGGCCCAGCCATTGCACTCCGGTTGTGCTGACCACTGCGAATTCCCCAAATGTGGGAATCTCGACTGCATAATTTCTGGTAGTGGGGGACTGCGTTCGCGCTCTCCCGATTGTCATGTTGAAAAAAATATCAAGTGGTTTGTACTTTTGATTGGAGGGGAGGAAATAGTACAATGGAGAATATTGCCCTCTTTAAGATGTGGGCAGGAGTATGGGAATGGGTGTGGCTTCAGATTTGGAACAGGGCACGTCAATTTAGGCTTACCATGAGCGTTTTGACTGGGACAACTAGGGACTTCGGCTGCTCTTGACAAGAGTGCTGTACTTACTTTGGTTTCTCTTCATAACGCACAAGTCTTTCGCCTTTTACTAAAGACTTCCGTGGAGAGGAACACCAATGAGTTCAACCTATTTTTAGCAGGCTTTGCCGTTTGGCTGAGCCTTGTACACTTGTGAAAAGAAAAAAAGCTGTCCTTAACTAGACCAAGGTTCTTGACCATGGAGTGCTTGGATGGGTGTGCCAACCTGCAGCCACTGCTATGACCCATTGAAAGAACTGCACCATGACAAGGGAGAAATGTGTCAGGAGGTTGACACAGGAAGCAAACAGTTGGGGGTCATCGCTTCTCGGCCTTTTGGCTAAGATCAAGTGTAGTATCTGTTCTTATCAGTTTAATATCTGATATGTCCTCTATATGAGGATAACGTATTAAGCTGATTTTTAGCATCGGGAGATGAAAAAGGGGCTTGCTCCGTTCACTCCACGCATTGACCCGGTATTGCAGCATTGCCGGGAACGTTGCACTCCTCAAATGCCTTGTGGACAACCAAACACCAATCCAAATGGATCAGTCTGTTGATTAACTTCACACTGTAATGAATGACGAGAGTCTCATTTGCTGTCTATCTTAGAGGCTGTGTGTGTGTGATCTGTGTTCTGTGTGTGTTCTCTGTGTTGTGTGATCTGTGTTCTGTGTGTGATCTGGGATTTGTGTTCTGTGTGTGATCTCTGTGTTCTATCTGTGATGTGTGTGATCTGTGTTCTGTGTTCTGTGTGTGATCTCTGTGTTCTATCTGTGATCTGTGTGTGATCTCTGTGTTCTGTGTGTGATCTGTGTTCCGTGTGTGATCTCTGTGTTGTGTGATATGTGTTCTGTCTGACGCCCCTCATGGAACATCGCTGTGCTCCCAGCCTCAAATCACTGTATGCATCAGCCCTGACTGCTTGGCGACATTTCCAGCTCTGAATGCCAATTTCTGTCCTCTGAGTCAGATTGTGGGTTGAGGTCCTTTTGTAGCCTTTATTTCTTTTGCAGTTTGTCCAGAAAAGTGCAAGCATTGCTGTGCAGCAGTGTCTGTTGTATGCTGTGAAGCTGTGTGTTGAGTAATGCAAATTGCCCGGGTTCGCCAAGATAAGTGGGTGTGGCCTTCTGGATGTGCCTAAAGTGATTGTGTGTTCTCACTGATATTTTCCCTTCTTTGTGGGAGAAATGTGTTCCGAAGATTCTTCCATTGTTAGCATGCTTAGGTTTTAGGCTTTCGTTTGGTTGCTGGGCTGTGTTTGCATTCTCAGAAGCAGAAACAGCTTGCCAATGGAAGCTAATGCTAAAGGACTGCACTCTGGGATTATGCCATCTGGGAACCGTCATCCGGAGTACTATGTCTGGGAATGCCGCCCCTGCCGCTGTCTCTTCCAACTCATACTTACCTGGCAGGGGAGATACCATGATCAAGAAGGTGGTTCACCCAGGGCGAGGCCCAGCCATTGCACTCCGGTTGTGCTGACCACTGCGAATTCCCCAAATGTGGGAATCTCGACTGCATAATTTCTGGTAGTGGGGGACTGCGTTCGCGCTCTCCCCTGATTGTCATGTTGAAAAAAATATCAAGTGGTTTGTACTTTTGATTGGAGGGGAGGAAATAGTACAATGGAGAATATTGCCCTCTTTAAGATGTGGGCAGGAGTATGGGAATGGGTGTGGCTTCAGATTTGGAACAGGGCACGTCAATTTAGGCTTACCATGAGCGTTTTGACTGGGACAACTAGGGACTTCGGCTGCTCTTGACAAGAGTGCTGTACTTACTTTGGTTTCTCTTCATAACGCACAAGTCTTTCGCCTTTTACTAAAGACTTCCGTGGAGAGGAACACCAATGAGTTCAACCTATTTTTAGCAGGCTTTGCCGTTTGGCTGAGCCTTGTACACTTGTGAAAAGAAAAAAAGCTGTCCTTAACTAGACCAACGTTCTTGACCATGGAGTGCTTGGATGGGTGTGCCAACCTGTAGCCACTGCCATGACCCATTGAAAGAACTGCACCATGACAAGGGAGAAATGTGTCAGGAGGTTGACACAGGAAGCAAACAGTTGGGGGTCATCGCTTCTCGGCCTTTTGGCTAAGATCAAGTGTAGTATCTGTTCTTATCAGTTTAATATCTGATATGTCCTCTATATGAGGATAATGTATTAAGCAGATTTTTAGCATCGGGAGATGAAAAAGGGGCTTGCTCCGTTCACTCCACGAATTGACCCGGTATTGCAGCATTGCCGGGAACGGTGCACTCCTCAAATGCCTTGTGGACAACCAAACACCAATCCAAATGGATCAGTCTGTTGATTAACTTCACACTGTAATGAATGACGAGAGTCTCATTCGCTGTCTATCTTAGAGGCTGTGTGTGTGTGATCTGTGTTCTGTGTGTGTTCTCTGTGTTGTGTGATCTGTGTTCTGTGTGTGATCTGGGATTTGTGTTCTGTGTTCTGTGTGTGATCTCTGTGTTCTATTTGTGATGTGTGTGATCTGTGTTCTGTGTTCCGTGTGTGATCTCTGTGTTCTATCTGTGATCTGTGTGTGATCTCTGTGTTCTGTGTGTGATCTGTGTTCCGTGTGTGATCTCTGTGTTCTATCTGTGATCTGTGTGTGTTCTGTGTGATCTGTGTTCTGTGTGTGATCTCTGTGTTGTGTGATCTGTGTTCTGTCTGACGCCCCTCATGGAACATCGCTGTGCTCCCAGCCTCAAATCACTGTATGCATCAGCCCTGACTGCTTGGCGACATTTCCAGCTCTGAATGCCAATTTCTGTCCTCTGAGTCAGATTGTGGGTTGAGGTCCTTTTGTAGCCTTTATTTCTTTTGCAGTTTGTCCAGAAAAGTGCAAGCATTGCTGTGCAGCAGTGTCTGTTGTATGCTGTGAAGCTGTGTGTTGAGTAATGCAAATTGCCCGGGTTCGCCAAGATAAGTGGGTGTGGCCTTCTGGATGTGCCTAAAGTGATTGTGTGTTCTCACTGATATTTTCCCTTCTTTGTGGGAGAAATGTGTTCCGAAGATTCTTCCATTGTTAGCATGCTTAGGTTTTAGGCTTTCGTTTGGTTGCTGGGCTGTGTTTGCATTCTCAGAAGCAGAAACAGCTTGCCAATGGAAGCTAATGCTAAAGGACTGCACTCTGGGATTATGCCATCTGGGAACCGTCATCCGGAGTACTATGTCTGGGAATGCCGCCCCTGCCGCTGTCTCTTCCAACTCATACTTACCTGGCAGGGGAGATACCATGATCAAGAAGGTGGTTCACCCAGGGCGAGGCCCAGCCATTGCACTCCGGTTGTGCTGACCACTGCGAATTCCCCAAATGTGGGAATCTCGACTGCATAATTTCTGGTAGTGGGGGACTGCGTTCGCGCTCTCCCCTGATTGTCATGTTGAAAAAAATATCAAGTGGTTTGTACTTTTGATTGGAGGGGAGGAAATAGTACAATGGAGAATATTGCCCTCTTTAAGATGTGGGCAGGAGTATGGGAATGGGTGTGGCTTCAGATTTGGAACAGGGCACGTCAATTTAGTCTTACCATGAGCGTTTTGACTGGGACAACTAGGGTCGGCTGCTCTTGACAAGAGTGCTGTACTTACTTTGGTTTCTCTTCATAACGCACAAGTCTTTCGCCTTTTACTAAAGACTTCCGTGGAGAGGAACACCAATGAGTTCAACCTATTTTTAGCAGGCTTTGCCGTTTGGCTGAGCCTTGTACACTTGTGAAAAGAAAAAAAGCTGTCCTTAACTAGACCAAGGTTCTTGACCATGGAGTGCTTGGATGGGTGTGCCAACCTGCAGCCACTGCTATGACCCATTGAAAGAACTGCACCATGACAAGGGAGAAATGTGTCAGGAGGTTGACACAGGAAGCAAACAGTTGGGGGTCATCGCTTCTCGGCCTTTTGGCTAAGATCAAGTGTAGTATCTGTTCTTATCAGTTTAATATCTGATATGTCCTCTATATGAGGATAACGTATTAAGCAGATTTTTAGCATCGGGAGATGAAAAAAAGGCTTGCTCCGTTCACTCCACGCATTGACCCGGTATTGCAGCATTGCCGGGAACGGTGCACTCCTCAAATGCCTTGTGGACAACCAAACACCAATCCAAATGGATCAGTCTGTTGATTAACTTCACACTGTAATGAATGACGAGAGTCTCATTCGCTGTCTATCTTAGAGGCTGTGTGTGTGATCTGTGTTCTGTGTGTGTTCTCTGTGTTGTGTGATCTGTGTTCTGTGTGTGATCTGGGATTTGTGTTCTGTGTTCTGTGTGTGATCTCTGTGTTCTATCTGTGATGTGTGTGATCTGTGTTCCGTGTTCCGTGTGTGATCTCTGTGTGATCTCTGTGATCTGTGTGTGATCTCTGTGTGTGATCTGTGTTCCGTGTGTGATCTCTGTGTTCTGTGTTCTGTGTGTTATCTGTGATCTGTGTGTGTTCTGTGTGATCTGTGTTCTGTGTTCTGTGTTCTGTGTGTGATCTCTGTGTTGTGTGATCTGTGTTCTGTGTGTGATCTGGGATTTGTGTTCTGTGTGTGATCTGTGTTCCGTGTTCCGTGTGTGATCTCTGTGTTCTATCTGTGATCTGTGTGTTATCTGTGTTCTGTGTGTGATCTGTGTTCCGTGTTCCGTGTTCCGTGTGTGATCTCTGTGTTCTATCTGTGATCTGTGTGTTATCTGTGTTCTGTGTGTGATCTGTGTTCTGTCTGACGCCCCTCATGGAACATCGCTGTTCTCCCAGCCTCAAATCACTGTATGCATCAGCCCTGACTGCTGGGCGACATTTCCAGCTCTTAATGCCAATTTCTGTCCTCCGAGTCAGATTGTGGGTTGAGGTCCTTTTGTAGCCTTTATTTCTTTTGCAGTTTGTCCAGAAAAGTGCAAGCATTGCTGTGCAGCAGTGTCTGTTGTATGCTGTGAAGCTGTGTGTTGAGTAATGCAAATTGCCCGGGTTCGCCGAGAGAAGTGGGTGTGGCCTTCTGGATGTCCCTAAAGTGATTGTGTGTTCTTCTCACTGATATTTTCCCTTCTTTGTTGGAGAAATGTGTTCCGAAGATTCTTCCATTGTTAGCATGCTTAGGTTTTAGGCTTTCGTTTGGTTGCTGGGCTGTGTTTGCTTTCTCAGAAGCAGAAACAGCTTGCCAATGGAAGCTAATGCTAAAGGACTGCTCTCTGGGATTATGCCATCTGGGAACCGTCATCCGGAGTACTATGTCTGGGAATGCCGCACTGCCGCTGTCTCTTCCAACTCATACTTACCTGGCAGGGGAGATACCGTGATCAAGAAGGTGGTTCACCCAGGGCGAGGCCCAGCCATTGCACTCCGGTTGTGCTGACCACTGCGAATTCCCCAAATGTGGGAATCTCGACTGCATAATTTCTGGTAGTGGGGGACTGCGTTCGCGCTCTCCCCTGATTGTCATGTTGAAAAAAATATCAAGTGGTTTGTACTTTTGATTGGAGGGGAGGAAATAGTACAATGGAGAATATTGCCCTCTTTAAGATGTGGGCAGGAGTATGGGAATGGGTGTGGCTTCAGATTTGGAACAGGGCACGTCAATTTAGTCTTACCATGAGCGTTTTGACTGGGACAACTAGGGTCGGCTGCTCTTGACAAGAGTGCTGTACTTACTTTGGTTTCTCTTCATAACGCACAAGTCTTTCGCCTTTTACTAAAGACTTCCGTGGAGAGGAACACCAATGAGTTCAACCTATTTTTAGCAGGCTTTGCCGTTTGGCTGAGCCTTGTACACTTGTGAAAAGAAAAAAAGCTGTCCTTAACTAGACCAAGGTTCTTGACCATGGAGTGCTTGGATGGGTGTGCCAACCTGCAGCCACTGCTATGACCCATTGAAAGAACTGCACCATGACAAGGGAGAAATGTGTCAGGAGGTTGACACAGGAAGCAAACAGTTGGGGGTCATCGCTTCTCGGCCTTTTGGCTAAGATCAAGTGTAGTATCTGTTCTTATCAGTTTAATATCTGATATGTCCTCTATATGAGGATAACGTATTAAGCAGATTTTTAGCATCGGGAGATGAAAAAAAGGCTTGCTCCGTTCACTCCACGCATTGACCCGGTATTGCAGCATTGCCGGGAACGGTGCACTCCTCAAATGCCTTGTGGACAACCAAACACCAATCCAAATGGATCAGTCTGTTGATTAACTTCACACTGTAATGAATGACGAGAGTCTCATTCGCTGTCTATCTTAGAGGCTGTGTGTGTGATCTGTGTTCTGTGTGTGTTCTCTGTGTTGTGTGATCTGTGTTCTGTGTGTGATCTGGGATTTGTGTTCTGTGTTCTGTGTGTGATCTCTGTGTTCTATCTGTGATGTGTGTGATCTGTGTTCCGTGTTCCGTGTGTGATCTCTGTGTGATCTCTGTGATCTGTGTGTGATCTCTGTGTGTGATCTGTGTTCCGTGTGTGATCTCTGTGTTCTGTGTTCTGTGTGTTATCTGTGATCTGTGTGTGTTCTGTGTGATCTGTGTTCTGTGTTCTGTGTTCTGTGTGTGATCTCTGTGTTGTGTGATCTGTGTTCTGTGTGTGATCTGGGATTTGTGTTCTGTGTGTGATCTGTGTTCCGTGTTCCGTGTGTGATCTCTGTGTTCTATCTGTGATCTGTGTGTTATCTGTGTTCTGTGTGTGATCTGTGTTCCGTGTTCCGTGTTCCGTGTGTGATCTCTGTGTTCTATCTGTGATCTGTGTGTTATCTGTGTTCTGTGTGTGATCTGTGTTCTGTCTGACGCCCCTCATGGAACATCGCTGTTCTCCCAGCCTCAAATCACTGTATGCATCAGCCCTGACTGCTGGGCGACATTTCCAGCTCTTAATGCCAATTTCTGTCCTCCGAGTCAGATTGTGGGTTGAGGTCCTTTTGTAGCCTTTATTTCTTTTGCAGTTTGTCCAGAAAAGTGCAAGCATTGCTGTGCAGCAGTGTCTGTTGTATGCTGTGAAGCTGTGTGTTGAGTAATGCAAATTGCCCGGGTTCGCCGAGAGAAGTGGGTGTGGCCTTCTGGATGTCCCTAAAGTGATTGTGTGTTCTTCTCACTGATATTTTCCCTTCTTTGTTGGAGAAATGTGTTCCGAAGATTCTTCCATTGTTAGCATGCTTAGGTTTTAGGCTTTCGTTTGGTTGCTGGGCTGTGTTTGCTTTCTCAGAAGCAGAAACAGCTTGCCAATGGAAGCTAATGCT
This sequence comes from Leptoclinus maculatus, assembly GCA_032191485.1. NCBI lineage: Eukaryota > Metazoa > Chordata > Actinopteri > Perciformes > Stichaeidae > Leptoclinus > Leptoclinus maculatus. The sequence goes on from JAVDOI010000032.1 coordinate 1,866,566, forward strand.
AAAGGACTGCTCTCTGGGATTATGCCATCTGGGAACCGTCATCCGGAGTACTATGTCTGGGAATGCCGCACTGCCGCTGTCTCTTCCAACTCATACTTACCTGGCAGGGGAGATACCGTGATCAAGAAGGTGGTTCACCCAGGGCGAGGCCCAGCCATTGCACTCCGGTTGTGCTGACCACTGCGAATTCCCCAAATGTGGGAATCTCGACTGCATAATTTCTGGTAGTGGGGGACTGCGTTCGCGCTCTCCCCTGATTGTCATGTTGAAAAAAATATCAAGCGGTTTGTACTTTTGATTGGAGGGGAGAAAATAGTACAATGGAGAATATTGCCCTCTTTAAGATGTGGGCAGGAGTATGGGAAAGGGTGTGGCTTCAGATTTGGAACAGGGCACGTCAATTTAGGCTTACCATGAGCGTTTTGACTGGGACAACTAGGGACTTCGGCTGCTCTTGACAAGAGTGCTGTACTTACTTTGGTTTCTCTTCATAACGCACAAGTCTTTCGCCTTTTACTAAAGACTTCCGTGGAGAGGAACACCAATGAGTTCAACCTATTTTTAGCAGGCTTTGCCGTTTGGCTGAGCCTTGTACACTTGTGAAAAGAAAAAAAGCTGTCCTTAACTAGACCAAGGTTCTTGACCATGGAGTGCTTGGATGGGTGTGCCAACCTGCAGCCACTGCTATGACCCATTGAAAGAACTGCACCATGACAAGGGAGAAATGTGTCAGGAGGTTGACACAGGAAGCAAACAGTTGGGGGTCATCGCTTCTCGGCCTTTTGGCTAAGATCAAGTGTAGTATCTGTTCTTATCAGTTTAATATCTGATATGTCCTCTATATGAGGATAACGTATTAAGCAGATTTTTAGCATCGGGAGATGAAAAAGGGGCTTGCTCCGTTCACTCCACGCATTGACCCGGTATTGCAGCATTGCCGGGAACGGTGCACTCCTCAAATGCCTTGTGGACAACCAAACACCAATCCAAATGGATCAGTCTGTTGATTAACTTCACACTGTAATGAATGACGAGAGTCTCATTCGCTGTCTATCTTAGAGGCTGTGTGTGTGATCTGTGTTCTGTGTGTGTTCTCTGTGTTGTGTGATCTGTGTTCTGTGTGTGATCTGGGATTTGTGTTCTGTGTTCTGTGTGTGATCTCTGTGTTCTATCTGTGATGTGTGTGATCTGTGTTCCGTGTTCCGTGTGTGATCTCTGTGTGATCTCTGTGATCTGTGTGTGATCTCTGTGTGTGATCTGTGTTCCGTGTGTGATCTCTGTGTTCTGTGTTCTGTGTGTTATCTGTGATCTGTGTGTGTTCTGTGTGATCTGTGTTCTGTGTTCTGTGTGTGATCTCTGTGTTGTGTGATCTGTGTTCTGTGTGTGATCTGGGATTTGTGTTCTGTGTGTGATCTGTGTTCCGTGTTCCGTGTGTGATCTCTGTGTTCTATCTGTGATCTGTGTGTTATCTGTGTTCTGTGTGTGATCTGTGTTCCGTGTTCCGTGTTCCGTGTGTGATCTCTGTGTTCTATCTGTGATCTGTGTGTTATCTGTGTTCTGTGTGTGATCTGTGTTCTGTCTGACGCCCCTCATGGAACATCGCTGTTCTCCCAGCCTCAAATCACTGTATGCATCAGCCCTGACTGCTGGGCGACATTTCCAGCTCTTAATGCCAATTTCTGTCCTCCGAGTCAGATTGTGGGTTGAGGTCCTTTTGTAGCCTTTATTTCTTTTGCAGTTTGTCCAGAAAAGTGCAAGCATTGCTGTGCAGCAGTGTCTGTTGTATGCTGTGAAGCTGTGTGTTGAGTAATGCAAATTGCCCGGGTTCGCCGAGAGAAGTGGGTGTGGCCTTCTGGATGTCCCTAAAGTGATTGTGTGTTCTTCTCACTGATATTTTCCCTTCTTTGTTGGAGAAATGTGTTCCGAAGATTCTTCCATTGTTAGCATGCTTAGGTTTTAGGCTTTCGTTTGGTTGCTGGGCTGTGTTTGCTTTCTCAGAAGCAGAAACAGCTTGCCAATGGAAGCTAATGCTAAAGGACTGCTCTCTGGGATTATGCCATCTGGGAACCGTCATCCGGAGTACTATGTCTGGGAATGCCGCACTGCCGCTGTCTCTTCCAACTCATACTTACCTGGCAGGGGAGATACCGTGATCAAGAAGGTGGTTCACCCAGGGCGAGGCCCAGCCATTGCACTCCGGTTGTGCTGACCACTGCGAATTCCCCAAATGTGGGAATCTCGACTGCATAATTTCTGGTAGTGGGGGACTGCGTTCGCGCTCTCCCCTGATTGTCATGTTGAAAAAAATATCAAGCGGTTTGTACTTTTGATTGGAGGGGAGAAAATAGTACAATGGAGAATATTGCCCTCTTTAAGATGTGGGCAGGAGTATGGGAAAGGGTGTGGCTTCAGATTTGGAACAGGGCACGTCAATTTAGGCTTACCATGAGCGTTTTGACTGGGACAACTAGGGACTTCGGCTGCTCTTGACAAGAGTGCTGTACTTACTTTGGTTTCTCTTCATAACGCACAAGTCTTTCGCCTTTTACTAAAGACTTCCGTGGAGAGGAACACCAATGAGTTCAACCTATTTTTAGCAGGCTTTGCCGTTTGGCTGAGCCTTGTACACTTGTGAAAAGAAAAAAAGCTGTCCTTAACTAGACCAAGGTTCTTGACCATGGAGTGCTTGGATGGTTGTGCCAACCTGTAGCCACTGCTATGACCCATTGAAAGAACTGCACCATGACAAGGGAGAAATGTGTCAGGAGGTTGACTCAGGAAGCAAACAGTTGGGGCTCATCGCTTCTCGGCCTTTTGGCTAAGATCAAGTGTAGTATCTGTTCTTATCAGTTTAATATCTGATATGTCCTCTATATGAGGATAACGTATTAAGCAGATTTTTAGCATCGGGAGATGAAAAAGGGGCTTGCTCCGTTCACTCCACGCATTGACCCGGTATTGCAGCATTGCCGGGAACGGTGCACTCCTCAAATGCCTTGTGGACAACCAAACACCAATCCAAATAGATCAGTCTGTTGATTAACTTCACACTGTAATGAATGACGAGAGTCTCATTCGCTGTCTATCTTCGAGGCTGTGTGATCTGTTTTCTGTGTGTGATCTCTGTGTTGTGTGATCTGTGTGTGATCTGGGATTTGTGTTCTGTGTGTGATCTGTGTTCCGTGTTCCGTGTGTGATCTCTGTGTTCTATCTGTGATCTGTGTGTTATCTGTGTTCTGTGTGTGATCTGTGTTCCGTGTGTGATCTCTGTGTTCTATCTGTGATCTGTGTGTTATCTGTGTTCTGTGTGTGATCTGTGTTCCGTGTTCCGTGTGTGATCTCTGTGTTCTATCTGTGATCTGTGTGTTATCTGTGTCCTGTGTGGTTGAGGTCCTTTTGTAGCCTTTATTTCTTTTGCAGTTTGTCCAGAAAAGTGCAAGCATTGCTGTGCAGCAGTGTCTGTTGTATGCTGTGAAGCTGTGTGTTGAGTAATGCAAATTGCCCGGGTTCGCCGAGAGAAGTGGGTGTGGCCTTCTGGATGTCCCTAAAGTGATTGTGTGTTCTTCTCACTGATATTTTCCCTTCTTTGTTGGAGAAATGTGTTCCGAAGATTCTTCCATTGTTAGCATGCTTAGGTTTTAGGCTTTCGTTTGGTTGCTGGGCTGTGTTTGCTTTCTCAGAAGCAGAAACAGCTTGCCAATGGTAGCTAATGCTAAAGGACTGCTCTCTGGGATTATGCCATCTGGGAACCGTCATCCGGAGTACTATGTCTGGGAATGCCGCACTGCCGCTGTCTCTTCCAACTCATACTTACCTGGCAGGGGAGATACTGTGATCAAGAAGGTGGTTCACCCAGGGCGAGGCCCAGCCATTGCACTCCGGTTGTGCTGACCACTGCGAATTCCCCAAATGTGGGAATCTCGACTGCATAATTTCTGGTAGTGGGGGACTGCGTTCGCGCTCTCCCCTGATTGTCATGTTGAAAAACACTTTTGATTGGAGGGGAGAAAATAGTACAATGGAGAATATTGCCCTCTTTAAGATGTGGGCAGGAGTATGGGAAAGGGTGTGGCTTCAGATTTGGAACAGGGCACGTCAATTTAGGCTTACCATGAGCGTTTTGACTGGGACAACTAGGGACTTCGGCTGCTCTTGACAAGAGTGCTGTACTTACTTTGGTTTCTCTTCATAACGCACAAGTCTTTCGCCTTTTACTAAAGACTTCCGTGGAGAGGAACACCAATGAGTTCAACCTATTTTTAGCAGGCTTTGCCGTTTGGCTGAGCCTTGTACACTTGTGAAAAGAAAAAAAGCTGTCCTTAACTAGACCAAGGTTCTTGACCATGGAGTGCTTGGATGGTTGTGCCAACCTGTAGCCACTGCTATGACCCATTGAAAGAACTGCACCATGACAAGGGAGAAATGTGTCAGGAGGTTGACTCAGGAAGCAAACAGTTGGGGCTCATCGCTTCTCGGCCTTTTGGCTAAGATCAAGTGTAGTATCTGTTCTTATCAGTTTAATATCTGATATGTCCTCTATATGAGGATAACGTATTAAGCAGATTTTTAGCATCGGGAGATGAAAAAGGGGCTTGCTCCGTTCACTCCACGCATTGACCCGGTATTGCAGCATTGCCGGGAACGGTGCACTCCTCAAATGCCTTGTGGACAACCAAACACCAATCCAAATAGATCAGTCTGTTGATTAACTTCACACTGTAATGAATGACGAGAGTCTCATTCGCTGTCTATCTTCGAGGCTGTGTGATCTGTTTTCTGTGTGTGATCTCTGTGTTGTGTGATCTGTGTGTGATCTGGGATTTGTGTTCTGTGTGTGATCTGTGTTCCGTGTTCCGTGTGTGATCTCTGTGTTCTATCTGTGATCTGTGTGTTATCTGTGTTCTGTGTGTGATCTGTGTTCCGTGTTCCGTGTGTGATCTCTGTGTTCTATCTGTGATCTGTGTGTTATCTGTGTTCTGTGTGTGATCTGTGTTCCGTGTTCCGTGTGTGATCTCTGTGTTCTATCTGTGATCTGTGTGTTATCTGTGTCCTGTGTGGTTGAGGTCCTTTTGTAGCCTTTATTTCTTTTGCAGTTTGTCCAGAAAAGTGCAAGCATTGCTGTGCAGCAGTGTCTGTTGTATGCTGTGAAGCTGTGTGTTGAGTAATGCAAATTGCCCGGGTTCGCCGAGAGAAGTGGGTGTGGCCTTCTGGATGTCCCTAAAGTGATTGTGTGTTCTTCTCACTGATATTTTCCCTTCTTTGTTGGAGAAATGTGTTCCGAAGATTCTTCCATTGTTAGCATGCTTAGGTTTTAGGCTTTCGTTTGGTTGCTGGGCTGTGTTTGCTTTCTCAGAAGCAGAAACAGCTTGCCAATGGTAGCTAATGCTAAAGGACTGCTCTCTGGGATTATGCCATCTGGGAACCGTCATCCGGAGTACTATGTCTGGGAATGCCGCACTGCCGCTGTCTCTTCCAACTCATACTTACCTGGCAGGGGAGATACTGTGATCAAGAAGGTGGTTCACCCAGGGCGAGGCCCAGCCATTGCACTCCGGTTGTGCTGACCACTGCGAATTCCCCAAATGTGGGAATCTCGACTGCATAATTTCTGGTAGTGGGGGACTGCGTTCGCGCTCTCCCCTGATTGTCATGTTGAAAAACACTTTTGATTGGAGGGGAGAAAATAGTACAATGGAGAATATTGCCCTCTTTAAGATGTGGGCAGGAGTATGGGAAAGGGTGTGGCTTCAGATTTGGAACAGGGCACGTCAATTTAGGCTTACCATGAGCGTTTTGACTGGGACAACTAGGGACTTCGGCTGCTCTTGACAAGAGTGCTGTACTTACTTTGGTTTCTCTTCATAACGCACAAGTCTTTCGCCTTTTACTAAAGACTTCCGTGGAGAGGAACACCAATGAGTTCAACCTATTTTTAGCAGGCTTTGCCGTTTGGCTGAGCCTTGTACACTTGTGAAAAGAAAAAAAGCTGTCCTTAACTAGACCAAGGTTCTTGACCATGGAGTGCTTCGATGGTTGTGCCAACCTGTAGCCACTGCTATGACCCATTGAAAGAACTGCACCATGACAAGGGAGAAATGTGTCAGGAGGTTGACTCAGGAAGCAAACAGTTAGAGCTCATCGCTTCTCGGCCTTTTGGCTAAGATCAAGTGTAGTATCTGTTCTTATAAGTTTAATATCTGATATGTCCTCTATATGAGGATAACGTATTAAGCAGATTTTTAGCATCGGGAGATGAAAAAGGGGCTTGCTCCGTTCACTCCACGCATTGACCCGGTATTGCAGCATTGCCGGGAACGGTGCACTCCTCAAATGCCTTGTGGACTACCAAACACCAATCCAAATAGATCAGTCTGTTGATTAACTTCACACTGTAATGAATGACGAGAGTCTCATTCGCTGTCTATCTTCGAGGCTGTGTGATCTGTTTTCTGTGTGTGATCTCTGTGTTGTGTGATCTGTGTTCTGTGTGATCTGGGATTTGTGTTCTGTGTGTGATCTGTGTTCCGTGTTCCGTGTGTGATCTCTGTGTTCTATCTGTGATCTGTGTGTTATCTGTGTTCTGTGTGTGATCTGTGTTCCGTGTTCCGTGTGTGATCTCTGTGTTCTATCTGTGATCTGTGTGTTATCTGTGTTCTGTGTGTGATCTGTGTTCTGTCTGACGCCCCTCATGGAACATCGCTGTGCTCCCAGCCTCAAATCACTGTATGCATCAGCCCTGACTGCTGGGCGACATTTCCAGCTCTGAATGCCAATTTCTGTCCTCCGAGTCAGATTGTGGGTTGAGGTCCTTTTGTAGCCTTTATTTCTTTTGCAGTTTGTACAGAAAAGTGCAAGCATTGCTGTGCAGCAGTGTCTGTTGTATGCTGTGAAGCTGTGTGTTGAGTAATGCAAATTGCCCGGGTTCGCCGAGAGAAGTGGGTGTGGCCTTCTGGATGTCCCTAAAGTGATTGTGTGTTCTCACTGATATTTTCCCTTCTTTGTTGGAGAAATGTGTTCCGAAGATTCTTCCATTGTTAGCATGCTTAGGTTTTAGGCTTTCGTTTGGTTGCTGGGCTGTGTTTGCTTTCTCAGAAGCAGAAACAGCTTGCCAATGGAAGCTAATGCTAAAGGACTGCTCTCTGGGATTATGCCATCTGGGAACCGTCATCCGGAGTACTATGTCTGGGAATGCCGCACTGCCGCTGTCTCTTCCAACTCATACTTACCTGGCAGGGGAGATACCGTGATCAAGAAGGTGGTTCACCCAGGGCGAGGCCCAGCCATTGCACTCCGGTTGTGCTGACCACTGCGAATTCCCCAAATGTGGGAATCTCGACTGCATAATTTCTGGTAGTGGGGGACTGCGTTCGCGCTCTCCCCTGATTGTCATGTTGAAAAAAATATCAAGCGGTTTGTACTTTTGATTGGAGGGGAGAAAATAGTACAATGGAGAATATTGCCCTCTTTAAGATGTGGGCAGGAGTATGGGAAAGGGTGTGGCTTCAGATTTGGAACAGGGCACGTCAATTTAGGCTTACCATGAGCGTTTTGACTGGGACAACTAGGGACTTCGGCTGCTCTTGACAAGAGTGCTGTACTTACTTTGGTTTCTCTTCATAACGCACAAGTCTTTCGCCTTTTACTAAAGACTTCCGTGGAGAGGAACACCAATGAGTTCAACCTATTTTTAGCAGGCTTTGCCGTTTGGCTGAGCCTTGTACACTTGTGAAAAGAAAAAAAGCTGTCCTTAACTAGACCAAGGTTCTTGACCATGGAGTGCTTGGATGGTTGTGCCAACCTGTAGCCACTGCTATGACCCATTGAAAGAACTGCACCATGACAAGGGAGAAATGTGTCAGGAGGTTGACTCAGGAAGCAAACAGTTGGGGCTCATCGCTTCTCGGCCTTTTGGCTAAGATCAAGTGTAGTATCTGTTCTTATCAGTTTAATATCTGATATGTCCTCTATATGAGGATAACGTATTAAGCAGATTTTTAGCATCGGGAGATGAAAAAGGGGCTTGCTCCGTTCACTCCACGCATTGACCCGGTATTGCAGCATTGCCGGGAACGGTGCACTCCTCAAATGCCTTGTGGACAACCAAACACCAATCCAAATAGATCAGTCTGTTGATTAACTTCACACTGTAATGAATGACGAGAGTCTCATTCGCTGTCTATCTTCGAGGCTGTGTGATCTGTTTTCTGTGTGTGATCTCTGTGTTGTGTGATCTGTGTGTGATCTGGGATTTGTGTTCTGTGTGTGATCTGTGTTCCGTGTTCCGTGTGTGATCTCTGTGTTCTATCTGTGATCTGTGTGTTATCTGTGTTCTGTGTGTGATCTGTGTTCCGTGTTCCGTGTGTGATCTCTGTGTTCTATCTGTGATCTGTGTGTTATCTGTGTTCTGTGTGTGATCTGTGTTCCGTGTTCCGTGTGTGATCTCTGTGTTCTATCTGTGATCTGTGTGTTATCTGTGTCCTGTGTGGTTGAGGTCCTTTTGTAGCCTTTATTTCTTTTGCAGTTTGTCCAGAAAAGTGCAAGCATTGCTGTGCAGCAGTGTCTGTTGTATGCTGTGAAGCTGTGTGTTGAGTAATGCAAATTGCCCGGGTTCGCCGAGAGAAGTGGGTGTGGCCTTCTGGATGTCCCTAAAGTGATTGTGTGTTCTTCTCACTGATATTTTCCCTTCTTTGTTGGAGAAATGTGTTCCGAAGATTCTTCCATTGTTAGCATGCTTAGGTTTTAGGCTTTCGTTTGGTTGCTGGGCTGTGTTTGCTTTCTCAGAAGCAGAAACAGCTTGCCAATGGTAGCTAATGCTAAAGGACTGCTCTCTGGGATTATGCCATCTGGGAACCGTCATCCGGAGTACTATGTCTGGGAATGCCGCACTGCCGCTGTCTCTTCCAACTCATACTTACCTGGCAGGGGAGATACTGTGATCAAGAAGGTGGTTCACCCAGGGCGAGGCCCAGCCATTGCACTCCGGTTGTGCTGACCACTGCGAATTCCCCAAATGTGGGAATCTCGACTGCATAATTTCTGGTAGTGGGGGACTGCGTTCGCGCTCTCCCCTGATTGTCATGTTGAAAAACACTTTTGATTGGAGGGGAGAAAATAGTACAATGGAGAATATTGCCCTCTTTAAGATGTGGGCAGGAGTATGGGAAAGGGTGTGGCTTCAGATTTGGAGCAGGGCACGTCAATTTAGGCTTACCATGAGCGTTTTGACTGGGACAACTAGGGACTTCGGCTGCTCTTGACAAGAGTGCTGTACTTACTTTGGTTTCTCTTCATAACGCACAAGTCTTTCGCCTTTTACTAAAGACTTCCGTGGAGAGGAACACCAATGAGTTCAACCTATTTTTAGCAGGCTTTGCCGTTTGGCTGAGCCTTGTACACTTGTGAAAAGAAAAAAAGCTGTCCTTAACTAGACCAAGGTTCTTGACCATGGAGTGCTTCGATGGTTGTGCCAACCTATAGCCACTGCTATGACCCATTGAAAGAACTGCACCATGACAAGGGAGAAATGTGTCAGGAGGTTGACTCAGGAAGCAAACAGTTGGGGCTCATCGCTTCTCGGCCTTTTGGCTAAGATCAAGTGTAGTATCTGTTCTTATCAGTTTAATATCTGATATGTCCTCTATATGAGAGGACATATCAGATCGCTTCAGTATTAAGCAGATTTTTAGCATCGGGAGATGAAAAAGGGGCTTGCTCCGTTCACTCCACGCATTGACCCGGTATTGCAGCATTGCCGGGAACGGTGCACTCCTCAAATGCCTTGTGGACAACCAAACACCAATCCAAATAGATCAGTCTGTTGATTAACTTCACACTGTAATGAATGACGAGAGTCTCATTCGCTGTCTATCTTCGAGGCTGTGTGATCTGTTTTCTGTGTGTGATCTCTGTGTTGTGTGATCTGTGTGTGATCTGGGATTTGTGTTCTGTGTGTGATCTCTGTTCCGTGTTCCGTGTGTGATCTCTGTGTTCTATCTGTGATCTGTGTGTTATCTGTGTCCTGTGTGGTTGAGGTCCTTTTGTAGCCTTTATTTCTTTTGCAGTTTGTCCAGAAAAGTGCAAGCATTGCTGTGCAGCAGTGTCTGTTGTATGCTGTGAAGCTGTGTGTTGAGTAATGCAAATTGCCCGGGTTCGCCGAGAGAAGTGGGTGTGGCCTTCTGGATGTCCCTAAAGTGATTGTGTGTTCTTCTCACTGATATTTTCCCTTCTTTGTTGGAGAAATGTGTTCCGAAGATTCTTCCATTGTTAGCATGCTTAGGTTTTAGGCTTTCGTTTGGTTGCTGGGCTGTGTTTGCTTTCTCAGAAGCAGAAACAGCTTGCCAATGGTAGCTAATGCTAAAGGACTGCTCTCTGGGATTATGCCATCTGGGAACCGTCATCCGGAGTACTATGTCTGGGAATGCCGCACTGCCGCTGTCTCTTCCAACTCATACTTACCTGGCAGGGGAGATACTGTGATCAAGAAGGTGGTTCACCCAGGGCGAGGCCCAGCCATTGCACTCCGGTTGTGCTGACCACTGCGAATTCCCCAAATGTGGGAATCTCGACTGCATAATTTCTGGTAGTGGGGGACTGCGTTCGCGCTCTCCCCTGATTGTCATGTTGAAAAACACTTTTGATTGGAGGGGAGAAAATAGTACAATGGAGAATATTGCCCTCTTTAAGATGTGGGCAGGAGTATGGGAAAGGGTGTGGCTTCAGATTTGGAACAGGGCACGTCAATTTAGGCTTACCATGAGCGTTTTGACTGGGACAACTAGGGACTTCGGCTGCTCTTGACAAGAGTGCTGTACTTACTTTGGTTTCTCTTCATAACGCACAAGTCTTTCGCCTTTTACTAAAGACTTCCGTGGAGAGGAACACCAATGAGTTCAACCTATTTTTAGCAGGCTTTGCCGTTTGGCTGAGCCTTGTACACTTGTGAAAAGAAAAAAAGCTGTCCTTAACTAGACCAAGGTTCTTGACCATGGAGTGCTTCGATGGTTGTGCCAACCTGTAGCCACTGCTATGACCCATTGAAAGAACTGCACCATGACAAGGGAGAAATGTGTCAGGAGGTTGACTCAGGAAGCAAACAGTTAGAGCTCATCGCTTCTCGGCCTTTTGGCTAAGATCAAGTGTAGTATCTGTTCTTATCAGTTTAATATCTGATATGTCCTCTATATGAGGATAACGTATTAAGCAGATTTTTAGCATCGGGAGATGAAAAAGGGGCTTGCTCCGTTCACTCCACGCATTGACCCGGTATTGCAGCATTGCCGGGAACGGTGCACTCCTCAAATGCCTTGTGGACTACCAAACACCAATCCAAATAGATCAGTCTGGTGATTAACTTCACACTGTAATGAATGACGAGAGTCTCATTCGCTGTCTATCTTCGAGGCTGTGTGATCTGTTTTCTGTGTGTGATCTCTGTGTTGTGTGATCTGTGTTCTGTGTGTGATCTGGGATTTGTGTTCTGTGTGTGATCTGTGTTCCGTGTTCCGTGTGTGATCTCTGTGTTCTATCTGTGATCTGTGTGTTATCTGTGTTCTGTGTGTGATCTGTGTTCCGTGTTCCGTGTGTGATCTCTGTGTTCTATCTGTGATCTGTGTGTTATCTGTGTGTGATCTGTGTTCTGTCTGACGCCCCTCATGGAACATCGCTGTGCTCCCAGCCTCAAATCACTGTATGCATCAGCCCTGACTGCTGGGCGACATTTCCAGCTCTGAATGCCAATTTCTGTCCTCCGAGTCAGATTGTGGGTTGAGGTCCTTTTGTAGCCTTTATTTCTTTTGCAGTTTGTCCAGAAAAGTGCAAGCATTGCTGTGCAGCAGTGTCTGTTGTATGCTGTGAAGCTGTGTGTTGAGTAATGCAAATTGCCCGGGTTCGCCGAGAGAAGTGGGTGTGGCCTTCTGGATGTCCCTAAAGTGATTGTGTGTTCTCACTGATATTTTCCCTTCTTTGTTGGAGAAATGTGTTCCGAAGATTCTTCCATTGTTAGCATGCTTAGGTTTTAGGCTTTCGTTTGGTTGCTGGGCTGTGTTTGCTTTCTCAGAAGCAGAAACAGCTTGCCAATGGAAGCTAATGCTAAAGGACTGCTCTCTGGGATTATGCCATCTGGGAACCGTCATCCGGAGTACTATGTCTGGGAATGCCGCACTGCCGCTGTCTCTTCCAACTCATACTTACCTGGCAGGGGAGATACCGTGATCAAGAAGGTGGTTCACCCAGGGCGAGGCCCAGCCATTGCACTCCGGTTGTGCTGACCACTGCGAATTCCCCAAATGTGGGAATCTCGACTGCATAATTTCTGGTAGTGGGGGACTGCGTTCGCGCTCTCCCCTGATTGTCATGTTGAAAAAAATATCAAGCGGTTTGTACTTTTGATTGGAGGGGAGAAAATAGTACAATGGAGAATATTGCCCTCTTTAAGATGTGGGCAGGAGTATGGGAAAGGGTGTGGATTCAGATTTGGAACAGGGCACGTCAATTTAGGCTTACCATGAGCGTTTTGACTGGGACAACTAGGGACTTCGGCTGCTCTTGACAAGAGTGCTGTACTTACTTTGGTTTCTCTTCATAACGCACAAGTCTTTCGCCTTTTACTAAAGACTTCCGTGGAGAGGAACACCAATGAGTTCAACCTATTTTTAGCAGGCTTTGCCGTTTGGCTGAGCCTTGTACACTTGTGAAAAGAAAAAAAGCTGTCCTTAACTAGACCAAGGTTCTTGACCATGGAGTGCTTCGATGGTTGTGCCAACCTATAGCCACTGCTATGACCCATTGAAAGAACTGCACCATGACAAGGGAGAAATGTGTCAGGAGGTTGACTCAGGAAGCAAACAGTTGGGGCTCATCGCTTCTCGGCCTTTTGGCTAAGATCAAGTGTAGTATCTGTTCTTATCAGTTTAATATCTGATATGTCCTCTATATGAGGATAACGTATTAAGCAGATTTTTAGCATCGGGAGATGAAAAAGGGGCTTGCTCCGTTCACTCCACGCATTGACCCGGTATTGCAGCATTGCCGGGAACGGTGCACTCCTCAAATGCCTTGTGGACAACCAAACACCAATCCAAATAGATCAGTCTGTTGATTAACTTCACACTGTAATGAATGACGAGAGTCTCATTCGCTGTCTATCTTCGAGGCTGTGTGATCTGTGTTCTGTGTGTGATCTCTGTGTTGTGTGATCTGTGTGTGATCTGGGATTTGTGTTCTGTGTGTGATCTGTGTTCCGTGTTCCGTGTGTGATCTCTGTGTTCTATCTGTGATCTGTGTGTTATCTGTGTCCTGTGTGGTTGAGGTCCTTTTGTAGCCTTTATTTCTTTTGCAGTTTGTCCAGAAAAGTGCAAGCATTGCTGTGCAGCAGTGTCTGTTGTATGCTGTGAAGCTGTGTGTTGAGTAATGCAAATTGCCCGGGTTCGCCGAGAGAAGTGGGTGTGGCCTTCTGGATGTCCCTAAAGTGATTGTGTGTTCTTCTCACTGATATTTTCCCTTCTTTGTTGGAGAAATGTGTTCCGAAGATTCTTCCATTATTAGCATGCTTAGGTTTTAGGCTTTCGTTTGGTTGCTGGGCTGTGTTTGCTTTCTCAGAAGCAGAAACAGCTTGCCAATGGTAGCTAATGCTAAAGGACTGCTCTCTGGGATTATGCCATCTGGGAACCGTCATCCGGAGTACTATGTCTGGGAATGCCGCACTGCCGCTGTCTCTTCCAACTCATACTTACCTGGCAGGGGAGATACTGTGATCAAGAAGGTGGTTCACCCAGGGCGAGGCCCAGCCATTGCACTCCGGTTGTGCTGACCACTGCGAATTCCCCAAATGTGGGAATCTCGACTGCATAATTTCTGGTAGTGGGGGACTGCGTTCGCGCTCTCCCCTGATTGTCATGTTGAAAAACACTTTTGATTGGAGGGGAGAAAATAGTACAATGGAGAATATTGCCCTCTTTAAGATGTGGGCAGGAGTATGGGAAAGGGTGTCGCTTCAGATTTGGAACAGGGCACGTCAATTTAGGCTTACCATGAGCGTTTTGACTGGGACAACTAGGGACTTCGGCTGCTCTTGACAAGAGTGCTGTACTTACTTTGGTTTCTCTTCATAACGCACAAGTCTTTCGCCTTTTACTAAAGACTTCCGTGGAGAGGAACACCAATGAGTTCAACCTATTTTTAGCAGGCTTTGCCGTTTGGCTGAGCCTTGTACACTTGTGAAAAGAAAAAAAGCTGTCCTTAACTAGACCAAGGTTCTTGACCATGGAGTGCTTCGATGGTTGTGCCAACCTATAGCCACTGCTATGACCCATTGAAAGAACTGCACCATGACAAGGGAGAAATGTGTCAGGAGGTTGACTCAGGAAGCAAACAGTTGGGGCTCATCGCTTCTCGGCCTTTTGGCTAAGATCAAGTGTAGTATCTGTTCTTATCAGTTTAATATCTGATATGTCCTCTATATGAGGATAACGTATTAAGCAGATTTTTAGCATCGGGAGATGAAAAAGGGGCTTGCTCCGTTCACTCCACGCATTGACCCGGTATTGCAGCATTGCCGGGAACGGTGCACTCCTCAAATGCCTTGTGGACAACCAAACACCAATCCAAATAGATCAGTCTGTTGATTAACTTCACACTGTAATGAATGACGAGAGTCTCATTCGCTGTCTATCTTCGAGGCTGTGTGATCTGTTTTCTGTGTGTGATCTCTGTGTTGTGTGATCTGTGTGTGATCTGGGATTTGTGTTCTGTGTGTGATCTGTGTTCCGTGTTCCGTGTGTGATCTCTGTGTTCTATCTGTGATCTGTGTGTTATCTGTGTCCTGTGTGGTTGAGGTCCTTTTGTAGCCTTTATTTCTTTTGCAGTTTGTCCAGAAAAGTGCAAGCATTGCTGTGCAGCAGTGTCTGTTGTATGCTGTGAAGCTGTGTGTTGAGTAATGCAAATTGCCCGGGTTCGCCGAGAGAAGTGGGTTTGGCCTTCTGGATGTCCCTAAAGTGATTGTGTGTTCTTCTCACTGATATTTTCCCTTCTTTGTTGGAGAAATGTGTTCCGAAGATTCTTCCATTGTTAGCATGCTTAGGTTTTAGGCTTTCGTTTGGTTGCTGGGCTGTGTTTGCTTTCTCAGAAGCAGAAACAGCTTGCCAATGGTAGCTAATGCTAAAGGACTGCTCTCTGGGATTATGCCATCTGGGAACCGTCATCCGGAGTACTATGTCTGGGAATGCCGCACTGCCGCTGTCTCTTCCAACTCATACTTACCTGGCAGGGGAGATACTGTGATCAAGAAGGTGGTTCACCCAGGGCGAGGCCCAGCCATTGCACTCCGGTTGTGCTGACCACTGCGAATTCCCCAAATGTGGGAATCTCGACTGCATAATTTCTGGTAGTGGGGGACTGCGTTCGCGCTCTCCCCTGATTGTCATGTTGAAAAACACTTTTGATTGGAGGGGAGAAAATAGTACAATGGAGAATATTGCCCTCTTTAAGATGTGGGCAGGAGTATGGGAAAGGGTGTGGCTTCAGATTTGGAACAGGGCACGTCAATTTAGGCTTACCATGAGCGTTTTGACTGGGACAACTAGGGACTTCGGCTGCTCTTGACAAGAGTGCTGTACTTACTTTGGTTTCTCTTCATAACGCACAAGTCTTTCGCCTTTTACTAAAGACTTCCGTGGAGAGGAACACCAATGAGTTCAACCTATTTTTAGCAGGCTTTGCCGTTTGGCTGAGCCTTGTACACTTGTGAAAAGAAAAAAAGCTGTCCTTAACTAGACCAAGGTTCTTGACCATGGAGTGCTTGGATGGGTGTGCCAACCTGCAGCCACTGCTATGACCCATTGAAAGAACTGCACCATGACAAGGGAGAAATGTGTCAGGAGGTTGACACAGGAAGCAAACAGTTGGGGGTCATCGCTTCTCGGCCTTTTGGCTAAGATCAAGTGTAGTATCTGTTCTTATCAGTTTAATATCTGATATGTCCTCTATATGAGGATAACGTATTAAGCAGATTTTTAGCATCGGGAGATGAAAAAGGGGCTTGCTCCGTTCACTCCACGCATTGACCCGGTATTGCAGCATTGCCGGGAACGGTGCACTCCTCAAATGCCTTGTGGACAACCAAACACCAATCCAAATAGATCAGTCTGTTGATTAACTTCACACTGTAATGAATGACGAGAGTCTCATTCGCTGTCTATCTTCGAGGCTGTGTGATCTGTGTTCTGTGTGTGATCTCTGTGTTGTGTGATCTGTGTGTGATCTGGGATTTGTGTTCTGTGTGTGATCTGTGTTCCGTGTTCCGTGTGTGATCTCTGTGTTCTATCTGTGATCTGTGTGTTATCTGTGTCCTGTGTGGTTGAGGTCCTTTTGTAGCCTTTATTTCTTTTGCAGTTTGTCCAGAAAAGTGCAAGCATTGCTGTGCAGCAGTGTCTGTTGTATGCTGTGAAGCTGTGTGTTGAGTAATGCAAATTGCCCGGGTTCGCCGAGAGAAGTGGGTGTGGCCTTCTGGATGTCCCTAAAGTGATTGTGTGTTCTTCTCACTGATATTTTCCCTTCTTTGTTGGAGAAATGTGTTCCGAAGATTCTTCCATTGTTAGCATGCTTAGGTTTTAGGCTTTCGTTTGGTTGCTGGGCTGTGTTTGCTTTCTCAGAAGCAGAAACAGCTTGCCAATGGAAGCTAATGCTAAAGGACTGCTCTCTGGGATTATGCCATCTGGGAACCGTCATCCGGAGTACTATGTCTGGGAATGCCGCACTGCCGCTGTCTCTTCCAACTCATACTTACCTGGCAGGGGAGATACTGTGATCAAGAAGGTGGTTCACCCAGGGCGAGGCCCAGCCATTGCACTCCGGTTGTGCTGACCACTGCGAATTCCCCAAATGTGGGAATCTCGACTGCATAATTTCTGGTAGTGGGGGACTGCGTTCGCGCTCTCCCCTGATTGTCATGTTGAAAAACACTTTTGATTGGAGGGGAGAAAATAGTACAATGGAGAATATTGCCCTCTTTAAGATGTGGGCAGGAGTATGGGAAAGGGTGTGGCTTCAGATTTGGAACAGGGCACGTCAATTTAGGCTTACCATGAGCGTTTTGACTGGGACAACTAGGGACTTCGGCTGCTCTTGACAAGAGTGCTGTACTTACTTTGGTTTCTCTTCATAACGCACAAGTCTTTCGCCTTTTACTAAAGACTTCCGTGGAGAGGAACACCAATGAGTTCAACCTATTTTTAGCAGGCTTTGCCGTTTGGCTGAGCCTTGTACACTTGTGAAAAGAAAAAAAGCTGTCCTTAACTAGACCAAGGTTCTTGACCATGGAGTGCTTGGATGGGTGTGCCAACCTGTAGCCACTGCTATGACCCATTGAAAGAACTGCACCATGACAAGGGAGAAATGTGTCAGGAGGTTGACTCAGGAAGCAAACAGTTGGGGCTCATCGCTTCTCTGCCTTTTGGCTAAGATCAAGTGTAGTATCTGTTCTTATCAGTATAATATCTGATATGTCCTCTATATGAGGATAACGTATTAAGCAGAATTTTAGCATCGGGAGATGAAAAAGGGGCTTGCTCCGTTCACTCCACGCATTGACCCGGTATTGCAGCATTGCCGGGAACGGTGCACTCCTCAAATGCCTTGTGGACAACCAAACACCAATCCAAATAGATCAGTCTGTTGATTAACTTCACACTGTAATGAATGACGAGAGTCTCATTCGCTGTCTATCTTCGAGGCTGTGTGATCTGTTTTCTGTGTGTGATCTCTGTGTTGTGTGATCTGTGTTCTGTGTGTGATCTGGGATTTGTGTGATCTGTGTTCCGTGTTCCGTGTGTGATCTCTGTGTTCTATCTGTGATCTGTGTGTTATCTGTGTTCTGTGTGTGATCTGTGTTCTGTCTGACGCCCCTCATGGAACATCGCTGTTCTCCCAGCCTCAAATCACTGTATGCATCAGCCCTGACTGCTGGGCGACATTTCCAGCTCTGAATGCCAATTTCTGTCCTCCGAGTCAGATTGTGGGTTGAGGTCCTTTTGTAGCCTTTATTTCTTTTGCAGTTTGTCCAGAAAAGTGCAAGCATTGCTGTGCAGCAGTGTCTGTTGTATGCTGTGAAGCTGTGTGTTGAGTAATGCAAATTGCCCGGGTTCGCCGAGAGAAGTGGGTGTGGCCTTCTGGATGTCCCTAAAGTGATTGTGTGTTCTTCTCACTGATATTTTCCCTTATTTGTTGGAGAAATGTGTTCCGAAGATTCTTCCATTGTTAGCATTGTGACGACCCTCCCCCTTACCAGGCTGTGGGCCTGCTCGCCGCTAGTTTCCTGGTGGGAGGAGCTGGGACACTCACCTGCACCAATCAGCCCAGCTGATTGGAGCCTCCAGGAAGGCTTAAAAGACGGGCCTTCTGGGAGTCTCTCTCTCTCTCACAGCAGGGTCTGCTGCACCAGCCTCATCAGTTGTGCATTATATGGCAGTTGTATAGCTAAATAAACGGTTGTTGGTTTAGATCTCTGTGTGGCCTCCCTTTTTGTTGCCGGCCTTGAGCCAGGTGGTAACAAATGGGGGCTCGTCCGGGATCTTGGAAAGGTTGGTACTAGAAAATTCTTAAATGTAACTTTGTTAAAGGGAGTTTTCCACACAGATTTTTGAAATTGAGAGTTCTAACCTGCCGTTAGTAGTACAGGCTGGTGAGTCAGTCGGAACCCTTTTCCTGATAGGCATAAGCAATTAGGGGCACTGGCCGTCTCTCATTGACCCTTTTCTTTTTTTTTTTTGTTGTTTTGGTGCAGTACGTGGTTAGAGCAATAGCTCGGGGGCACTTCCATGACTGTCTAGGTGATTTTCAGCTTGCTGAAGGTTAACCGGGTTACTGGGTTTTGTGCTTAATTCATCCTGCCACTAACCTGCATGAAGACTAGGGATGAGTTACTCAGCTAGACCTGGTTAGGCAGTTAGTCAGAGGAATTGGGTTCCTTATTTAAATCCGAACTGAAAAAGATGACTTCCATTGAAGACTTTGTTCAGTCTCCAAATGAGGATTTGTTAAATTCTTACACAAAGGATCAGCTCTTGACATTAGCGGACCATTACAGTGTTGAACTTCCTAAAAAGTTGAATAAAGAAAAATTGTTGGCCACATTAAAGGATCACTTGTTGGAGGAAAAAGTGTTGCCTGTCATAGTGGGGATTGAAAAGGCACCTGTAGAAACTGATACATTTTCAGAGGTAGCTTCCCCCAGGGTGAGTGAGTCAGTCAAAGTTTCCAAAATGGCTCCTGTTTTGACTGGACTTGGAGTTGGTTTGACATTTGAGCAACAAAAAGAACTTATCTTACTACAAATGCAAGAGAAACATAAAAATACTGTGGAGTTAGAAAAGTTAAGACAAGATGCACATCTTCGGGAAGCTGAACTAGCCCATGTTCAGGCAAGACAACAGTTAGAGTTGGAGCGATATAAGCTGGAGCTTATGAGTGAAGGAAAGCTTCAGGCTGATCCACACCAGGTAGGAGAGTCAGCACTACCTGTTCCTGCTTTTCCCTCATTTGATGTTGCTGTTAACTTACGGTTGGTTCCAAAGTTTAATGAAAGGGACCCTGACATTTTCTTTGTTTTGTTTGAACGTTTAGCAGAGGCACGAAAATGGTCGGATGCTGAGCGTACTCTTTTGCTTCAGTGTGTGCTCACTGGCAAGGCCCAGGAGGCTTTTTCAGCCTTGAGTGTTACTGATAGTGGTAGCTACCAGTTGGTTAAAGCTGCTGTACTTAGGATATATGAGTTGGTACCGGAAGCGTATCGACAGCGGTTCAGGTTACTCAGAAAAGAAAAGCAGTCCCATATGGAGTTTGCTCGTGATTTAACCAGTAACTTTAATCGCTGGTGTGCGGCTTCACAGGTTACTACTATGGAGGACCTTGAGGAATTAATCTTGCTTGAACAGTTCAAAAATGCTTTGCCTGACCGTGTTGTTACCTACATTCAGGAAAGGAAAGTAAGCAAGGTTACAGAGGCTGCTAGATTGGCAGACGAGTTTGTCCTGACTCATAAAGGGTTTTTCGGTGAGAACCGTGGTCGTGGAGATTTTGGCTTCCGAGAGAGGAATGTGGGGGCTAACCCCAGTAGGTTTTGGTCAGAAGGGACCAGTTCAGTTAAGGCAGACCGGGGTTTACAGGGAAGGATGGACCCCAATCGCGTCTGTAATTATTGTTTTGGCAAGGGTCACTGGCGAAATGAGTGTCCAATGTTAAAAAAAAAGCCTGGGTTTTTACCAGCAAAACCATCTGCGGCTGCTGTGTCTTTGCGGGCTGAAGAAAGAGACCGTGTCATTGCTGCCGTGCGGGCACACACGAAACCTTCTTCGTCAGAGTCAGTGATTGAAGTTCCAGTTTTAGGTCAAGAACAGCCAGTTTCCGCAGCTCAGCAGGAGATTGACCCTGGTTATGCTGCATTCGTGTCCGATGGTTATGTTTCACTTGTAGGAAGTGACATAAAAGTACCTGTAAAAATATTAAGAGATTCTGGGGCTCTGGAATCGTTTATTTTGGAATCTGCGTTGAATTTCTCTCTTGAAACATGCTGGTTCCAGTGTTGCGGTCCGAGGGATGGGATTGACTGTCTTTTCTGCACCACAGCATAATTTGACGCTAGTATCAAATCTGGTCCAAGGTGATGTGATCATGGGAGTGCGCCCTTCATTGCCTATGGGTGGAGTACAGGTCATATTAGGAAATGACCTGGCTGGCAATCGGGTGTGGCCTGATGCGTCAGTGGATACTCTAGTCTCCCAGCCTGAGTCCTCCAAAACACCATCTGCTGTACATCCCACCTGTGCAGTGACACGTGCTATGAGCCGAGCCCGTGGTGATTCCGGTTCTGAACATTCAGATAAGAAAAGAATGTCTGTGTTTCCTGTGCCTGCTTTCCCCTTGCCTGTGTCTTGCAGTGACCTTCTGAAAGAGCAAAAACATGACCCCACACTTCAGGCTCTGTACAACAGAGTTCTCCAGGATGATGAGGTGGAGAGTTCAGCCCATGGGTATTTTCTCCAGGATGGCCTGTTGGTGAGAAAATGGGTTCCCCAGGGAGAGGGTTTTATGGGGGAAGAAACTGTACAAATTGTTTTGCCCTCTAGTGTAAGACTTGGTGTACTTCAGACTGCTCATGATGGAGTTGCAGGTCATTTAGGGGTAAGAAAAACCTATGATAGAGTTAAGCGACACTTTTACTGGCCTCTGTTGAAAAGAGACATTTCTGCTTTCGTTAAAACTTGCCATGTATGTCAGTTGACTGGAAAACCAAATAAAACAATAAAGCCTGCTCCTTTGTATCCTATTCCAGTTGCTGAGCAACCATTTGAGCATCTGATTATTGACTGTGTTGGTCCCTTGCCACGCTCCAAAGCTGGTAGTAACTTTTTGTTCACAGTGATGTGTCAGGCTACACGCTATCCAGCTGCATATCCTCTCAGAAACATTACCACGAAGTCTGTCGTAAAGGCACTGACACAGTTTATGTCTATTTTTGGCATCCCAAAAATAATCCAATCTGATCAGGGGTCTAACTTCAGTTCAAAGTTGTTTGCAGAAGTGTTGAAGCAGTTAAATGTTAAACATTCTCAGTCCAGCGCGTACCATCCCCAGAGCCAGGGGGCTCTAGAAAGGTTTCACCAAACGATGAAGTCCCTCCTCCGTGCATATTGCACTGAGTTGGACCGTGACTGGGAGGAGGGGTTACCTTGGCTGATGTTAGCAGCCAGGGAGGTGTCTCAAGAGAGCTTGGGTTTTAGTCCCAATGACTTGGTCTTTGGTCACACAGTGCAAGGTCCTTTAGCGTCCCTACACAGGGACTGGCAAGCTGGGGAGGCCCCAAAAAACCTAATAGATCATGTAAATGGTTTTAAGCAGCGGCTGTACCAGGCAAATAAAATGGCAAAAGAAAATCTACAGGCAGTTCAAAGGAAAATGAAGAGTCTGTATGATCGACGTGCAGAACACCGTGAATTTAGTACTGGTGATCAAGTTCTGGCACTTTTGCCTTTAGTTGGCTCTCCTTTCCAGGCTAAGTTTTCTGGTCCCTATACAGTGATCCGAAAAGTGTCTGACCTAAATTATTTGATCGCGACCCCTAATCGAAAGAAGTCTGTGCAGCTCTGCCACATTAATTTGTTAAAACCCTACAATGCTCGCTCCCTGGTGCCAGGTCCTGGGTCGGGGTTTGCCTCTGTTGCTGCAGTGGTTCCAGTTGGTCATTCATCTCCACCTCTGGATCTGACAGAGGAATATGAGGAAGAGGGTTATACACCAGATGATGTAATTTTGAAAGGACGTCTTGAAAACTCTGAGTCACTGGCTAATCTGGAGGTAATGTTGAAACATTTACCTGAACCAAAGCGAACAGAGTTGGTGGATCTTATTGAAGGTTATCCCTGCCTGTTTGCTGACACCCATTCTCGTACTCATCTTATGGAACATGATATTGACGTGGGAGATGCCCAGCCAATGAAACAACACTTTTATCGGATGTCTCCAGATAAACGTGAACACTTAGAAGCAGAGGTCAAATATATGCTGGAAAATGACATTGCGGAGCCGTGTTCATCTAGTTGGTCTTCCCCGTGTTTACTTGTTAAGAAGCCAGATGGAACATTTAGACCATGTACTGATCTCCGAAAGGTTAATCAGGTGACTAAGCCAGACTCTTTTCCACTCCCACGTATGGAGGATTGTGTGGACCAGGTTGGCTCTGCTAAGTTTGTCAGTAAGTTTGACCTACTTAAAGGTTACTGGCAAGTTCCTTTAACTCCCAGAGCTAGAGAGATCGCCAGCTTCGTTACATCCAGTGGTTTGTATTCCTACACAGTTATGCCATTTGGGTTACGTAACGCTCCAGCCACGTTCCAGCGCCTAATGAACAAGGTGGTGTTCGGGTTGGTCGGGTGTGCAGTGTATTTGGATGACGTAGTGATTTACAGTGACACTTGGGAGACTCATCTTCAGCGCATCCGAGCGTTGTTTGACCGTCTCGCCTGGGCTTGTCTGACCATTAATCTGGCTAAATGCGAGTTTGCTAAGGCAACAGTAACCTACCTCGGAAAAGTTGTTGGACAAGGGCAGGTACGCCCAGTTAGAGCAAAGGTGTTGGCAGTTGATCAGTTTCCTGTTCCAACTACAAGAAAAGACCTTTCTCGTTTCTTGGGTATGATTGGATACTATCGTGGGTTTTGTAGAAACTTTTCCACAGTAGTTTCCCCACTTACGTCTCTTCTTAGCCCAAAGGTTAAGTTTGAGTGGTCTCTCACTTGTCAGAAAGCCTTTGAGACTGCCAAGTTGTTGTTGTGTTCTGCCCCTGTCTTAGCGGCCCCCCAGCTGGACCAGCCGTTTTCGCTGTATGCGGATGCTAGTAAGGTGGGAGCTGGGGCTGTATTAATGCAGGATAATGGAAGTGGTGCTGACTGCCCGGTGAGTTTCTTTTCTAAGAAGTTCAACTCACACCAGTTAAATTACTCCATCATTGAAAAGGAGGCACTGGCACTGATCTGGGCATTGAAACATTTTGAGGTTTACGTGGGTGGTGGAGTAAGACCTTTGGTGGTATATACTGATCATAACCCCCTAACCTTTCTCCACTCACTTCAAAACCCAAATCAAAGGCTTATGCGTTGGTGTCTTTTCCTTCAGCCATATCATTTAGATGTACGTCATGTAAAAGGCACGGAAAATACAGTGGCTGATGCCTTGTCCCGAGCTGTAACTGTTTAAGTTAACTTGCGGTATTTTACTCCCTGCAGTGTCTCTTTCTTTCTGTCTCTGGTTTTCTCCTCTCTTAAATTGCTTCTCAGGTACCAAAGTTGCAGATGGGAGGATTCTGGAGGGTCATGTTTGAGATTACCTGCAGTGAGGATCCCAATCTTAAGGGAGGGGGTGTGACGACCCTCCCCCTTACCAGGCTGTGGGCCTGCTCGCCGCGAGTTTCCTGGTGGGAGGAGCTGGGACACTCACCTGCACCAATCAGCCCAGCTGATTGGAGCCTCCAGGAAGGCTTAAAAGACGGGCCTTCTGGGAGTCTCTCTCTCTCTCACAGCAGGGTCTGCTGCACCAGCCTCATCAGTTGTGCATTATATGGCAGTTGTATAGCTAAATAAACGGTTGTTGGTTTAGATCTCTGTGTGGCCTCCCTTTTTGTTGCCGGCCTTGAGCCAGGTGGTAACAGCATGCTTAGGTTTTAGGCTTTCGTTTGGTTGCTGGGCTGTGTTTGCTTTCTCAGAAGCAGAAACAGCTTGCCAATGGAAGCTAATGCTAAAGGACTGCTCTCTGGGATTATGCCATCTGGGAACCGTCATCCGGAGTACTATGTCTGGGAATGCCGCACTGCCGCTGTCTCTTCCAACTCATACTTACCTGGCAGGGGAGATACCGTGATCAAGAAGGTGGTTCACCCAGGGCGAGGCCCAGCCATTGCACTCCGGTTGTGCTGACCACTGCGAATTCCCCAAATGTGGGAATCTCGACTGCATAATTTCTGGTAGTGGGGGACTGCGTTCGCGCTCTCCCCTGATTGTCATGTTGAAAAAAATATCAAGCGGTTTGTACTTTTGATTGGAGGGGAGAAAATAGTACAATGGAGAATATTGCCCTCTTTAAGATGTGGGCAGGAGTATGGGAAAGGGTGTGGCTTCAGATTTGGAACAGGGCACGTCAATTTAGGCTTACCATGAGCGTTTTGACTGGGACAACTAGGGACTTCGGCTGCTCTTGACAAGAGTGCTGTACTTACTTTGGTTTCTCTTCATAACGCACAAGTCTTTCGCCTTTTACTAAAGACTTCCGTGGAGAGGAACACCAATGAGTTCAACCTATTTTTAGCAGGCTTTGCCGTTTGGCTGAGCCTTGTACACTTGTGAAAAGAAAAAAAGCTGTCCTTAACTAGACCAAGGTTCTTGACCATGGAGTGCTTGGATGGTTGTGCCAACCTGTAGCCACTGCTATGACCCATTGAAAGAACTGCACCATGACAAGGGAGAAATGTGTCAGGAGGTTGACTCAGGAAGCAAACAGTTGGGGCTCATCGCTTCTCGGCCTTTTGGCTAAGATCAAGTGTAGTATCTGTTCTTATCAGTTTAATATCTGATATGTCCTCTATATGAGGATAACGTATTAAGCAGATTTTTAGCATCGGGAGATGAAAAAGGGGCTTGCTCCGTTCACTCCACGCATTGACCCGGTATTGCAGCATTGCCGGGAACGGTGCACTCCTCAAATAAATGCCTTGTGGACAACCAAACACCAATCCAAATAGATCAGTCTGTTGATTAACTTCACACTGTAATGAATGACGAGAGTCTCATTCGCTGTCTATCTTCGAGGCTGTGTGATCTGTTTTCTGTGTGTGATCTCTGTGTTGTGTGATCTGTGTTCTGTGTGTGATCTGGGATTTGTGTTCTGTGTGTGATCTGTGTTCCGTGTGTGATCTCTGTGTTCTATCTGTGATCTGTGTGTTATCTGTGTTCTGTGTGTGATCTGTGTTCCGTGTTCCGTGTGTGATCTCTGTGTTCTATCTGTGATCTGTGTGTTATCTGTGTTCTGTGTGTGATCTGTGTTCTGTCTGACGCCCCTCATGGAACATCGCTGTGCTCCCAGCCTCAAATCACTGTATGCATCAGCCCTGACTGCTGGGCGACATTTCCAGCTCTGAATGCCAATTTCTGTCCTCCGAGTCAGATTGTGGGTTGAGGTCCTTTTGTAGCCTTTATTTCTTTTGCAGTTTGTCCAGAAAAGTGCAAGCATTGCTGTGCAGCAGTGTCTGTTGTATGCTGTGAAGCTGTGTGTTGAGTAATGCAAATTGCCCGGGTTCGCCGAGAGAAGTGGGTGTGGCCTTCTGGATGTCCCTAAAGTGATTGTGTGTTCTTCTCACTGATATTTTCCCTTCTTTGTTGGAGAAATGTGTTCCGAAGATTCTTCCATTGTTAGCATGCTTAGGTTTTAGGCTTTCGTTTGGTTGCTGGGCTGTGTTTGCTTTCTCAGAAGCAGAAACAGCTTGCCAATGGAAGCTAATGCTAAAGGACTGCTCTCTGGGATTATGCCATCTGGGAACCGTCATCCGGAGTACTATGTCTGGGAATGCCGCACTGCCGCTGTCTCTTCTAACTCATACTTACCTGGCAGGGGAGATACCGTGATCAAGAAGGTGGTTCACCCAGGGCGAGGCCCAGCCATTGCACTCCGGTTGTGCTGACCACTGCGAATTCCCCAAATGTGGGAATCTCGACTGCATAATTTCTGGTAGTGGGGGACTGTGTTGGCGCTCTCCCCTGATTGTCATGTTGAAAAAAATATCAAGCGGTTTGTACTTTTGATTGGAGGGGAGAAAATAGTACAATGGAGAATATTGCTCTCTTTAAGATGTGGGCAGGAGTATGGGAAAGGGTGTGGCTTCAGATTTGGAACAGGGCACGTCAATTTAGGCTTACCATGAGCGTTTTGACTGGGACAACTAGGGACTTCGGCTGCTCTTGACAAGAGTGCTGTACTTACTTTGGTTTCTCTTCATAACGCACAAGTCTTTCGCCTTTTACTAAAGACTAAAGACTAAAGAAAATTCATCATTTGTCACTTCACTTAAAGTCAGCAACAAGAGCCCAAGTTGACACGGCTCCGGCCCGTTGCCATGGCGCCCGCCCGTTGCCATGGTGCCCCATTGCCTTGGCGCCCCGTTGCCATGGCAGGAGAAAATGAATAAAAACGTATTATTTAACAAAATATATAAGGACGCAAAGAAAATTCATCATTCATCACTTAACTTAAAGTCAGCAACAAGAGCCGTCCCCCCCGGCACCCCAATAATTATACATCACCCATCGGGTTGAATTTGCATGCTGTTCAGTCTCTCTCTGCCACACCCTGTTGCCATGGCGCCCCGTTGCCATGGCAGGAGAAAATAAATAAATAATTATTCATCATTCATCACTTCACTTAAAGTCAGCAACAAGAGCCCAAGTTGACATGGCTCCGGCCCATTGCCATGGCGCCCGCCCGTTGCCATGGTGCCCCGTTGCCATGGCAGGAGAAAATTATTAAATACTCATTATTTAATCAAATATATAAGGACTCAAAGAAAATTCATCATTCATCACTTAACTTAAAGTCAGCAACAAGAGCCCTACCCCCGGCACCCCAATAATTATCCATCACCCATCGGGTTGAATTTCCATGCTGTTCAGTCTCTCTCTGCCGTGCCCTGTTGCAATGGCGCCCCGTTGCCATGGCGCCCGGTTGCCATGGCTTCCGGTTGCCATGGCAGGAGAAAATGAATACATTATTATTCATCATTCATCACTTCACTTAAAGTCAGCAACAAGAGCCCAAGTTGACATGGCTCTGGCCCGTTGCCATGGCGCCCGCCTGTGGCCATGGCGCCCCATTGCTATGGCGCCCTTATTGCCATGGCGCCCCATTGCCAATGCGCCCCGTTGCCATGGCAGGAGAAAATTAATAAATTATTATTCCTCATTCATCACTTCACTTAAAGTCAGCAACAAGAGCCTTAGTTGCCAGGGCGCCGGCCTGTTGCCATGGCGCCGGCCAGTTGCCATGGCAGGAGAAAATAAAATATATAAGGACTCAAAGAAAATTCATCATTCATCACTCAACTTAAAGTCAGTAACAAGAGCCCTACCCACCGGCACCCCAATAATTATCCATCACCCAAAGGGTTGAATTTGCATGCTGTTCAGTATCTCTCTGCCGCGCCCCGTTGCCATGGCGCCCCGTTGCCATGGCAGGAGAAAATAAAAAATTATTATTCATCATTCATCACTTCACTTAAAGTCAGTAACAAGAGCCCAAGTTGACATGTCTCCGGCCCGTTGTCATGGCGCCCGCCCGTTGCCATGGCGCCCCGTTGCCATGGCAGGAGAAAATGAATGAATTCTTATTATTTAACAAAATATATAAGGACGTAAAGAAAATTCATCATTCATCAATTAACTTAAAGTCAGCAACAAGAGCCGTCCCCCCCGGCACCCCAATAATAATCCATCACCAATAGGGTTGAATTTGCATGGTGTTCAGTCTCTCTCTGCCGCGCCCTGTTGCCATGGCGCCCCATTGCCATGGCGCCCCGTTGCCATGGCTTCCGGTTGCCATGGCAGGAGAAAATAAATACATTATTATTCATCATTCATCACTTCACTTAAAGTCAGCAACAAGAGCCCAAGTTGACATGGCTCCGGCCCGTTGCCATGGCGCCCGCCTGTTGCCATGGCGCCCCGTTGCCATGGCAGGAGAAAATGAATAAATACTTATTA
This sequence comes from Leptoclinus maculatus, assembly GCA_032191485.1. Classification (NCBI taxonomy): domain Eukaryota; kingdom Metazoa; phylum Chordata; class Actinopteri; order Perciformes; family Stichaeidae; genus Leptoclinus; species Leptoclinus maculatus. The sequence goes on from JAVDOI010000032.1 coordinate 1,894,852, forward strand.
TTTAATCAAATATATAAGGACGTAAAGAAAATTCATCATTCATCAATTAACTTAAAGTCAGCAACAAGAGCCGTCCCCCCTGGCACCCCAATAATTATCCATCACCCATCGGGTTGAATTTGCATGCTGTTCAGTCTCTCTCTGCCGCGCCCTGTTGCCATGGCACCCCGTTGCGAAGGCAGGAGAAAATAAATAAATTATTATTCATCATTAATCACTTCACTTAAAGTCAGCAACAAGAGCCCAAGTTGCCATGGCTCCGGCCCGTTGCCATGGCGCCCGCCCGTTGCCATGGCGCCCCGTTGCCATGGCATGAGAAAATTAATAAATACTTATTATTTAATAAAATATATAAGGACTCAAAGAAAATTCATCATTCATCACTTAACGTAAAGTCAGCAACAAGAGCCGTCCCCCCCGGCACCCCAATAATTATCCATCACCCATCGGATTGAATTTGCATGCTGTTCAGTCTCTCTCTGCCGCGCCCTGTTGCCATGGCGCCCCGTTGCCATGGCGCCCCGTTGCCATGGCTTCCGGTTGCCATGGCAGTAGAAAATAAATAAATAATTATTCATCATTCATCACTTCACTTAAAGTCAGCAACAAGAGCCCAAGTTGCCATGGCTCTGGCCCGTTGCCATGGCGCCCGCCTGTTGCCATGGCGCCCCATTGCCATGGCAGGAGAAAATAAATAAATACTTATTATTTAACAAAATATATAAGGAAGTAAAGAAAATTCATCATTCATCAATTAACTTAAAGTCAGCAACAAGAGCCGTCCCCCCCGGCACCCCAATAATTATCCATCACCCATAGGGTTGAATTTGCATGGTGTTCAGTCTCTCTCTGCCGCGCCCTGTTGCCATGGCGCCCCGTTGCCATGGCGTCCCATTGCCATGGCAGGAGAAAATAAATAAATTATTATTCATCATTCATCACTTCACTTAAAGTCAGCAACAAGAGCCCAAGTTGACATGGCTCCGGCCCGTTGCCATGGCGCCCGCCTGTTGCCATGGCGCCCCGTTGCCATGGCAGGAGAAAATTAATAAATACTCATTATTTAATCAAATATATAAGGACTCAAAGAAAATTCATCATTCATCACTTAACTTAAAGTCAGCAACAAGAGCCCTACCCCCGGCACCCCAATAATTATCCATCACCAATAGGGTTGAATTTGCATGGTGTTCAGTCTCTCTCTGCCGTGCCCTGTTTCCATGGCGCCCCGTTGCCATGGCTTCCGGTTGCCATGGCAGGAGAAAATTAATAAATTATTATTCCTCATTCATCACTTCACTTAAAGTCAGCAACAAGAGCCTTAGTTGCCAGGGCGCCGGCCTGTTGCCATGGCGCCGGCCAGTTGCCATGGCAGGAGAAAATGAATAAATACTTATTATTTAATAAAATATATAAGGACTCAAAGAAAATTCATCATTCATCACTTAACATGAAGTCAGCAACAAGAGCCGTCCCCCCCGGCACCCCAATAATTATCCATCACCCATCGGATTGAATTTGCATGCTGTTCAGTATCTCTCTGCCGCGCCCGGTTGCCATGGCGCCCCGGTTTCCATGGCAGTAGAAAATAAATAAATAATTATTCATCATTCATCACTTCACTTAAAGTCAGCAACAAGAGCCCAAGTTGCCATGGCTCTGGCCCGTTGCCATGGCGCCCGCCTGTTGCCATGGCGCCCCATTGCCATGGCAGGAGAAAATAAATGAATACTTATTATTTAACAAAATATATAAGGAAGTAAAGAAAATTCATCATTCATCAATTAACTTAAAGTCAGCAACAAGAGCCGTCCCCCCCGGCACCCCAATAATTATCCATCACCCATCGGATTGAATTTGCATGGTGTTCAGTCTCTCTCTGCCGCGCCCTGTTGCCATGGCGCCCCGTTGCCATGGCGTCCCATTGCCATGGCAGGAGAAAATGAATAAATAATTATTCATCATTCATCACTTCACTTAAAGTCAGCAACAAGAGCCCAAGTTGCCATGGCTCCGGCCCGTTGCCATGGCGCCCGCCCGTTGCCATGGCGCCCCGTTGCCATGGCATGAGAAAATTAATAAATACTTATTATTTAATAAAATATATAAGGACTCAAAGAAAATTCATCATTCATCACTTAACGTAAAGTCAGCAACAAGAGCCGTCCCCCCCGGCACCCCAATAATTATCCATCACCCATCGGATTGAATTTGCATGCTGTTCAGTCTCTCTCTGCCGCGCCCGGTTGCCATGGCGCCCCGTTGCCATGGCGCCCCGTTGCCATGGCTTCCGGTTGCCATGGCAGTAGAAAATAAATAAATAATTATTCATCATTCATCACTTCACTTAAAGTCAGCAACAAGAGCCCAAGTTGCCATGGCTCTGGCCCGTTGCCATGGCGCCCGCCTGTTGCCATGGCGCCCCATTGCCATGGCAGGAGAAAATAAATAAATACTTATTATTTAACAAAATATATAAGGAAGTAAAGAAAATTCATCATTCATCAATTAACTTAAAGTCAGCAACAAGAGCCGTCCCCCCCGGCACCCCAATAATTATCCATCACCCATAGGGTTGAATTTGCATGGTGTTCAGTCTCTCTCTGCCGCGCCCTGTTGCCATGGCGCCCCGTTGCCATGGCGTCCCATTGCCATGGCAGGAGAAAATAAATAAATTATTATTCATCATTCATCACTTCACTTAAAGTCAGCAACAAGAGCCCAAGTTGACATGGCTCCGGCCCGTTGCCATGGCGCCCGCCTGTTGCCATGGCGCCCCGTTGCCATGGCAGGAGAAAATTAATAAATACTCATTATTTAATCAAATATATAAGGACTCAAAGAAAATTCATCATTCATCACTTAACTTAAAGTCAGCAACAAGAGCCCTACCCCCGGCACCCCAATAATTATCCATCACCAATAGGGTTGAATTTGCATGGTGTTCAGTCTCTCTCTGCCGTGCCCTGTTTCCATGGCGCCCCGTTGCCATGGCTTCCGGTTGCCATGGCAGGAGAAAATTAATAAATTATTATTCCTCATTCATCACTTCACTTAAAGTCAGCAACAAGAGCCTTAGTTGCCAGGGCGCCGGCCTGTTGCCATGGCGCCGGCCAGTTGCCATGGCAGGAGAAAATGAATAAATACTTATTATTTAATAAAATATATAAGGACTCAAAGAAAATTCATCATTCATCACTTAACATGAAGTCAGCAACAAGAGCCGTCCCCCCCGGCACCCCAATAATTATCCATCACCCATCGGATTGAATTTGCATGCTGTTCAGTATCTCTCTGCCGCGCCCGGTTGCCATGGCGCCCCGTTGCCATGGCGCCCCGGTTTCCATGGCAGTAGAAAATAAATAAATAATTATTCATCATTCATCACTTCACTTAAAGTCAGCAACAAGAGCCCAAGTTGCCATGGCTCTGGCCCGTTGCCATGGCGCCCGCCTGTTGCCATGGCGCCCCATTGCCATGGCAGGAGAAAATAAATGAATACTTATTATTTAACAAAATATATAAGGAAGTAAAGAAAATTCATCATTCATCAATTAACTTAAAGTCAGCAACAAGAGCCGTCCCCCCCGGCACCCCAATAATTATCCATCACCCATCGGATTGAATTTGCATGGTGTTCAGTCTCTCTCTGCCGCGCCCTGTTGCCATGGCGCCCCGTTGCCATGGCGTCCCATTGCCATGGCAGGAGAAAATGAATAAATAATTATTCATCATTCATCACTTCACTTAAAGTCAGCAACAAGAGCCCAAGTTGACATGGCTCCGGCCCGTTGCCATGGCGCCCGCCTGTTGCCATGGCGCCCCATTGCCATGGCAGGAGAAAATTAATAAATACTCATTATTTAATCAAATATATAAGGACTCAAAGAAAATTCATCATTCATCACTTAACTTAAAGTCAGCAACAAGAGCCCTACCCCCGGCACCCCAATAATTATCCATCACCCATAGGGTTGAATTTCCATGCTGTTCAGTCTCTCTCTGCCGCGCCCTGTTGCCATGGCGCCCCGTTGCCATGGCGCCCCGTTGCCATGGCTTCCGGTTGCCATGGCAGTAGAAAATAAATAAATAATTATTCATCATTCATCACTTCACTTAAAGTCAGCAACAAGAGCCCAAGTTGCCATGGCTCTGGCCCGTTGCCATGGCGCCCGCCTGTTGCCATGGCGCCCCATTGCCATGGCAGGAGAAAATAAATGAATACTTATTATTTAACAAAATATATAAGGAAGTAAAGAAAATTCATCATTCATCAATTAACTTAAAGTCAGCAACAAGAGCCGTCCCCCCCGGCACCCCAATAATTATCCATCACCCATCGGATTGAATTTGCATGGTGTTCAGTCTCTCTCTGCCGCGCCCTGTTGCCATGGCGCCCCGTTGCCATGGCGTCCCATTGCCATGGCAGGAGAAAATAAATAAATAATTATTCATCATTCATCACTTCACTTAAAGTCAGCAACAAGAGCCCAAGTTGACATGGCTCCGGCCCGTTGCCATGGCGCCCGCCTGTTGCCATGGCGCCCCGTTGCCATGGCAGGAGAAAATTAATAAATACTCATTATTTAATCAAATATATAAGGACTCAAAGAAAATTCATCATTCATCACTTAACTTAAAGTCAGCAACAAGAGCCCTACCCCCGGCACCCCAATAATTATCCATCACCAATAGGGTTGAATTTGCATGGTGTTCAGTCTCTCTCTGCCGTGCCCTGTTTCCATGGCGCCCCGTTGCCATGGCTTCCGGTTGCCATGGCAGGAGAAAATAAATAAATTATTATTCATCATTCATCACTTCACTTAAAGTCAGCAACAAGAGCCCAAGTTGCCATGGCTCCGGCCCGTTGCCATGGCGCCCGCCCGTTGCCATGGCGCCCCGTTGCCATGGCAGGAGAAAATAAATAAATACTTATTATTTAACAAAATATATAAGGACGTTAAGAAAATTCATCATTCATCAATTAACTTAAAGTCAGCAACAAGAGCCGTCCCCCCCGGCACCCCAATAATTATCCATCACCCATCGGATTGAATTTGCATGCTGTTCAGTCTCTCTCTGCCGCGCCTGGTTGCCATGGCGCCCCGTTGCCATGGCGTCCCATTGCCATGGCAGGAGAAAATAAATAAATAATTATTCATCATTCATCACTTAACTTAAAGTCAGCAACAAGAGCCCTCCCCCCCGGCACCCCAATAATTATCCATCACCAATAGGGTTGAATTTGCATGGTGTTCAGTCTCTCTCTGCCGCGCCCTGTTGCCATGGCGCCCCCTTGCCATGGCGTCCCATTGCCATGGCAGGAGAAAATAAATAAATAATTATTCATCATTCATCACTTCACTTAAAGTCAGCAACAAGAGCCCAAGTTGACATGGCTCCGGCCCGTTGCCATGGCACCCGCCCGTTGCCATGGCGCCCCGATGCCATGGCAGGAGAAAATTAATAAATACTCATTATTTAATCAAATATATAAGGACTCAAAGAAAATTCATCATTCATCACTTAACTTAAAGTCAGCAACAAGAGCCCTACCCCCGGCACCCCAATAATTATCCATCACCCATCGGGTTGAATTTCCATGCTGTTCAGTCTCTCTCTGCCGCGCCCTGTTGCCATGGCACCCCGTTGCGAAGGCAGGAGAAAATAAATAAATTATTATTCATCATTAATCACTTCACTTAAAGTCAGCAACAAGAGCCCAAGTTGCCATGGCTCCGGCCCGTTGCCATGGCGCCCGCCCGTTGCCATGGCGCCCCGTTGCCATGGCATGAGAAAATTAATAAATACTTATTATTTAATAAAATATATAAGGACTCAAAGAAAATTCATCATTCATCACTTAACGTAAAGTCAGCAACAAGAGCCGTCCCCCCCGGCACCCCAATAATTATCCATCACCCATCGGATTGAATTTGCATGCTGTTCAGTCTCTCTCTGCCGCGCCCGGTTGCCATGGCGCCCCGTTGCCATGGCGCCCCGTTGCCATGGCTTCCGGTTGCCATGGCAGTAGAAAATAAATAAATAATTATTCATCATTCATCACTTCACTTAAAGTCAGCAACAAGAGCCCAAGTTGCCATGGCTCTGGCCCGTTGCCATGGCGCCCGCCTGTTGCCATGGCGCCCCATTGCCATGGCAGGAGAAAATAAATAAATACTTATTATTTAACAAAATATATAAGGAAGTAAAGAAAATTCATCATTCATCAATTAACTTAAAGTCAGCAACAAGAGCCGTCCCCCCCGGCACCCCAATAATTATCCATCACCCATAGGGTTGAATTTGCATGGTGTTCAGTCTCTCTCTGCCGCGCCCTGTTGCCATGGCGCCCCGTTGCCATGGCGTCCCATTGCCATGGCAGGAGAAAATAAATAAATTATTATTCATCATTCATCACTTCACTTAAAGTCAGCAACAAGAGCCCAAGTTGACATGGCTCTGGCCCGTTGCCATGGCACCCGCCAATTGCCATGGCGCCCCGATGCCATGGCAGGAGAAAATGAAAAAATACTTATTATTTAATCAAATATATAAGGACGTAAAGAAAATTCATCATTCATCAATTAACTTAAAGTCAGCAACAAGAGCCGTCCCCCCCGGCACCCCAATAATTATCCATCACCCATCGGGTTGAATTTGCATGCTGTTCAGTCTCTCTCTGCCGCGCCCTGTTGCCATGGCGCCCCATTGCCATGGCGTCCCATTGCTGTGGCGCCCTTATTGCCATGGTGCCCCATTGCCAATGCGCCCCATTGCCATGGCAGGAGAAAATTAATAAATTATTATTCCTCATTCATCACTTCACTTAAAGTCAGCAACAAGAGCCTTAGTTGCCAGGGCGCCGGCCTGTTGCCATGGCGCCGGCCAGTTGCCATGGCAGGAGAAAATGAATAAATACTTATTATTTAATAAAATATATAAGGACTCAAAGAAAATTCATCATTCATCACTTAACATGAAGTCAGCAACAAGAGCCGTCCCCCCCGGCACCCCAATAATTATCCATCACCCATCGGATTGAATTTGCATGCTGTTCAGTCTCTCTCTGCCGCGCCCGGTTGCCATGGCGCCCCGTTGCCATGGCGCCCCGGTTTCCATGGCAGTAGAAAATAAATAAATAATTATTCATCATTCATCACTTCACTTAAAGTCAGCAACAAGAGCCCAAGTTGCCATGGCTCTGGCCCGTTGCCATGGCGCCCGCCTGTTGCCATGGCGCCCCATTGCCATGGCAGGAGAAAATAAATGAATACTTATTATTTAACAAAATATATAAGGAAGTAAAGAAAATTCATCATTCATCAATTAACTTAAAGTCAGCAACAAGAGCCGTCCCCCCCGGCACCCCAATAATTATCCATCACCCATCGGATTGAATTTGCATGGTGTTCAGTCTCTCTCTGCCGCGCCCTGTTGCCATGGCGCCCCGTTGCCATGGCGTCCCATTGCCATGGCAGGAGAAAATGAATAAATAATTATTCATCATTCATCACTTCACTTAAAGTCAGCAACAAGAGCCCAAGTTGACATGGCTCCGGCCCGTTGCCATGGCGCCCGCCTGTTGCCATGGCGCCCCGTTGCCATGGCAGGAGAAAATTAATAAATACTCATTATTTAATCAAATATATAAGGACTCAAAGAAAATTCATCATTCATCACTTAACTTAAAGTCAGCAACAAGAGCCCTACCCCCGGCACCCCAATAATTATCCATCACCAATAGGGTTGAATTTGCATGGTGTTCAGTCTCTCTCTGCCGTGCCCTGTTTCCATGGCGCCCCGTTGCCATGGCTTCCGGTTGCCATGGCAGGAGAAAATAAATAAATTATTATTCATCATTCATCACTTCACTTAAAGTCAGCAACAAGAGCCCAAGTTGCCATGGCGCCCGCCCGTTGCCATGGCGCCCCGTTGCCATGGCAGGAGAAAATAAATAAATACTTATTATTTAACAAAATATATAAGGACGTTAAGAAAATTCATCATTCATCAATTAACTTAAAGTCAGCAACAAGAGCCGTCCCCCCCGGCACCCCAATAATTATCCATCACCCATAGGGTTGAATTTCCATGCTGTTCAGTCTCTCTCTGCCACGCCCTGTTGCCATGGCGCCCCGTTGCCATGGCGCCCCGTTGCCATGGCTTCCGGTTGCCATGGCAGTAGAAAATAAATAAATAATTATTCATCATTCATCACTTCACTTAAAGTCAGCAACAAGAGCCCAAGTTGCCATGGCTCTGGCCCGTTGCCATGGCGCCCGCCTGTTGCCATGGCGCCCCATTGCCATGGCAGGAGAAAATAAATGAATACTTATTATTTAACAAAATATATAAGGAAGTAAAGAAAATTCATCATTCATCAATTAACTTAAAGTCAGCAACAAGAGCCGTCCCCCCCGGCACCCCAATAATTATCCATCACCCATCGGATTGAATTTGCATGGTGTTCAGTCTCTCTCTGCCGCGCCCTGTTGCCATGGCGTCCCATTGCCATGGCAGGAGAAAATAAATAAATAATTATTCATCATTCAACACTTCACTTAAAGTCAGCAACAAGAGCCCAAGTTGCCATGGCTCCGGCCCGTTGCCATGGCGCCCGCCCGTTGCCATGGCGCCCCGTTGCCATGGCAGGAGAAAATAAATAAATACTTATTATTTAACAAAATATATAAGGACGTTAAGAAAATTCATCATTCATCAATTAACTTAAAGTCAGCAACAAGAGCCGTCCCCCCTGGCACCCCAATAATTATCCATCACCCATAGGGTTGAATTTCCATGCTGTTCAGTCTCTCTCTGCCGCGCCCTGTTGCCATGGCGCCCCGTTGCCATGGCGTCCCATTGCCATGGCAGGAGAAAATAAATAAATAATTATTCATCATTCATCACTTAACTTAAAGTCAGCAACAAGAGCCCTCCCCCCCGGCACCCCAATAATTATCCATCACCCATCGGATTGAATTTGCATGCTGTTCAGTCTCTCTCTGCCGCGCCCGGTTGCCATGGCGCCCCGTTGCCATGGCGCCCCGGTTTCCATGGCAGTAGAAAATAAATAAATAATTATTCATCATTCATCACTTCACTTAAAGTCAGCAACAAGAGCCCAAGTTGCCATGGCTCTGGCCCGTTGCCATGGCGCCCGCCTGTTGCCATGGCGCCCCATTGCCATGGCAGGAGAAAATAAATGAATACTTATTATTTAACAAAATATATAAGGAAGTAAAGAAAATTCATCATTCATCAATTAACTTAAAGTCAGCAACAAGAGCCGTCCCCCCCGGCACCCCAATAATTATCCATCACCCATCGGATTGAATTTGCATGGTGTTCAGTCTCTCTCTGCCGCGCCCTGTTGCCATGGCGCCCCGTTGCCATGGCGTCCCATTGCCATGGCAGGAGAAAATGAATAAATAATTATTCATCATTCATCACTTCACTTAAAGTCAGCAACAAGAGCCCAAGTTGACATGGCTCCGGCCCGTTGCCATGGCGCCCGCCTGTTGCCATGGCGCCCCGTTGCCATGGCAGGAGAAAATTAATAAATACTCATTATTTAATCAAATATATAAGGACTCAAAGAAAATTCATCATTCATCACTTAACTTAAAGTCAGCAACAAGAGCCCTACCCCCGGCACCCCAATAATTATCCATCACCAATAGGGTTGAATTTGCATGGTGTTCAGTCTCTCTCTGCCGTGCCCTGTTTCCATGGCGCCCCGTTGCCATGGCTTCCGGTTGCCATGGCAGGAGAAAATAAATAAATTATTATTCATCATTCATCACTTCACTTAAAGTCAGCAACAAGAGCCCAAGTTGCCATGGCTCCGGCCCGTTGCCATGGCGCCCGCCCGTTGCCATGGCGCCCCGTTGCCATGGCAGGAGAAAATAAATAAATATTTATTATTTAACAAAATATATAAGGACGTTAAGAAAATTCATCATTCATCAATTAACTTAAAGTCAGCAACAAGAGCCGTCCCCCCCGGCACCCCAATAATTATCCATCACCCATAGGGTTGAATTTCCATGCTGTTCAGTCTCTCTCTGCCACGCCCTGTTGCCATGGCGCCCCGTTGCCATGGCGCCCCGTTGCCATGGCTTCCGGTTGCCATGGCAGTAGAAAATAAATAAATAATTATTCATCATTCATCACTTCACTTAAAGTCAGCAACAAGAGCCCAAGTTGCCATGGCTCTGGCCCGTTGCCATGGCGCCCGCCTGTTGCCATGGCGCCCCATTGCCATGGCAGGAGAAAATAAATGAATACTTATTATTTAACAAAATATATAAGGAAGTAAAGAAAATTCATCATTCATCAATTAACTTAAAGTCAGCAACAAGAGCCGTCCCCCCCGGCACCCCAATAATTATCCATCACCCATCGGATTGAATTTGCATGGTGTTCAGTCTCTCTCTGCCGCGCCCTGTTGCCATGGCGCCCCGTTGCCATGGCGTCCCATTGCCATGGCAGGAGAAAATAAATAAATTATTATTCATCATTCAACACTTCACTTAAAGTCAGCAACAAGAGCCCAAGTTGCCATGGCTCCGGCCCGTTGCCATGGCGCCCGCCCGTTGCCATGGCGCCCCGTTGCCATGGCAGGAGAAAATAAATAAATACTTATTATTTAACAAAATATATAAGGACGTTAAGAAAATTCATCATTCATCAATTAACTTAAAGTCAGCAACAAGAGCCGTCCCCCCTGGCACCCCAATAATTATCCATCACCCATAGGGTTGAATTTCCATGCTGTTCAGTCTCTCTCTGCCGCGCCCTGTTGCCATGGCGCCCCGTTGCCATGGCGTCCCATTGCCATGGCAGGAGAAAATAAATAAATAATTATTCATCATTCATCACTTAACTTAAAGTCAGCAACAAGAGCCCTCCCCCCCGGCACCCCAATAATTATCCATCACCCATCGGATTGAATTTGCATGCTGTTCAGTCTCTCTCTGCCGCGCCCGGTTGCCATGGCGCCCCGTTGCCATGGCGCCCCGGTTTCCATGGCAGTAGAAAATAAATAAATAATTATTCATCATTCATCACTTCACTTAAAGTCAGCAACAAGAGCCCAAGTTGCCATGGCTCTGGCCCGTTGCCATGGCGCCCGCCTGTTGCCATGGCGCCCCATTGCCATGGCAGGAGAAAATAAATGAATACTTATTATTTAACAAAATATATAAGGAAGTAAAGAAAATTCATCATTCATCAATTAACTTAAAGTCAGCAACAAGAGCCGTCCCCCCCGGCACCCCAATAATTATCCATCACCCATCGGATTGAATTTGCATGGTGTTCAGTCTCTCTCTGCCGCGCCCTGTTGCCATGGCGCCCCGTTGCCATGGCGTCCCATTGCCATGGCAGGAGAAAATGAATAAATAATTATTCATCATTCATCACTTCACTTAAAGTCAGCAACAAGAGCCCAAGTTGACATGGCTCCGGCCCGTTGCCATGGCGCCCGCCTGTTGCCATGGCGCCCCGTTGCCATGGCAGGAGAAAATTAATAAATACTCATTATTTAATCAAATATATAAGGACTCAAAGAAAATTCATCATTCATCACTTAACTTAAAGTCAGCAACAAGAGCCCTACCCCCGGCACCCCAATAATTATCCATCACCAATAGGGTTGAATTTGCATGGTGTTCAGTCTCTCTCTGCCGTGCCCTGTTTCCATGGCGCCCCGTTGCCATGGCTTCCGGTTGCCATGGCAGGAGAAAATAAATAAATTATTATTCATCATTCATCACTTCACTTAAAGTCAGCAACAAGAGCCCAAGTTGCCATGGCTCCGGCCCGTTGCCATGGCGCCCGCCCGTTGCCATGGCGCCCCGTTGCCATGGCAGGAGAAAATAAATAAATACTTATTATTTAACAAAATATATAAGGACGTTAAGAAAATTCATCATTCATCAATTAACTTAAAGTCAGCAACAAGAGCCGTCCCCCCCGGCACCCCAATAATTATCCATCACCCATAGGGTTGAATTTCCATGCTGTTCAGTCTCTCTCTGCCACGCCCTGTTGCCATGGCGCCCCGTTGCCATGGCGCCCCGTTGCCATGGCTTCCGGTTGCCATGGCAGTAGAAAATAAATAAATAATTATTCATCATTCATCACTTCACTTAAAGTCAGCAACAAGAGCCCAAGTTGCCATGGCTCTGGCCCGTTGCCATGGCGCCCGCCTGTTGCCATGGCGCCCCATTGCCATGGCAGGAGAAAATAAATGAATACTTATTATTTAACAAAATATATAAGGAAGTAAAGAAAATTCATCATTCATCAATTAACTTAAAGTCAGCAACAAGAGCCGTCCCCCCCGGCACCCCAATAATTATCCATCACCCATAGGGTTGAATTTCCATGCTGTTCAGTCTCTCTCTGCCACGCCCTGTTGCCATGGCGCCCCGTTGCCATGGCGCCCCGTTGCCATGGCTTCCGGTTGCCATGGCAGTAGAAAATAAATAAATAATTATTCATCATTCATCACTTCACTTAAAGTCAGCAACAAGAGCCCAAGTTGCCATGGCTCTGGCCCGTTGCCATGGCGCCCGCCTGTTGCCATGGCGCCCCATTGCCATGGCAGGAGAAAATAAATGAATACTTATTATTTAACAAAATATATAAGGAAGTAAAGAAAATTCATCATTCATCAATTAACTTAAAGTCAGCAACAAGAGCCGTCCCCCCCGGCACCCCAATAATTATCCATCACCCATCGGATTGAATTTGCATGGTGTTCAGTCTCTCTCTGCCGCGCCCTGTTGCCATGGCGCCCCGTTGCCATGGCGTCCCATTGCCATGGCAGGAGAAAATAAATAAATTATTATTCATCATTCAACACTTCACTTAAAGTCAGCAACAAGAGCCCAAGTTGCCATGGCTCCGGCCCGTTGCCATGGCGCCCGCCCGTTGCCATGGCGCCCCGTTGCCATGGCAGGAGAAAATAAATAAATACTTATTATTTAACAAAATATATAAGGACGTTAAGAAAATTCATCATTCATCAATTAACTTAAAGTCAGCAACAAGAGCCGTCCCCCCTGGCACCCCAATAATTATCCATCACCCATAGGGTTGAATTTCCATGCTGTTCAGTCTCTCTCTGCCGCGCCCTGTTGCCATGGCGCCCCGTTGCCATGGCGTCCCATTGCCATGGCAGGAGAAAATAAATAAATAATTATTCATCATTCATCACTTAACTTAAAGTCAGCAACAAGAGCCCTCCCCCCCGGCACCCCAATAATTATCCATCACCCATCGGATTGAATTTGCATGCTGTTCAGTCTCTCTCTGCCGCGCCCGGTTGCCATGGCGCCCCGTTGCCATGGCGCCCCGGTTTCCATGGCAGTAGAAAATAAATAAATAATTATTCATCATTCATCACTTCACTTAAAGTCAGCAACAAGAGCCCAAGTTGCCATGGCTCTGGCCCGTTGCCATGGCGCCCGCCTGTTGCCATGGCGCCCCATTGCCATGGCAGGAGAAAATAAATGAATACTTATTATTTAACAAAATATATAAGGAAGTAAAGAAAATTCATCATTCATCAATTAACTTAAAGTCAGCAACAAGAGCCGTCCCCCCCGGCACCCCAATAATTATCCATCACCCATCGGATTGAATTTGCATGGTGTTCAGTCTCTCTCTGCCGCGCCCTGTTGCCATGGCGCCCCGTTGCCATGGCGTCCCATTGCCATGGCAGGAGAAAATGAATAAATAATTATTCATCATTCATCACTTCACTTAAAGTCAGCAACAAGAGCCCAAGTTGACATGGCTCCGGCCCGTTGCCATGGCGCCCGCCTGTTGCCATGGCGCCCCGTTGCCATGGCAGGAGAAAATTAATAAATACTCATTATTTAATCAAATATATAAGGACTCAAAGAAAATTCATCATTCATCACTTAACTTAAAGTCAGCAACAAGAGCCCTACCCCCGGCACCCCAATAATTATCCATCACCAATAGGGTTGAATTTGCATGGTGTTCAGTCTCTCTCTGCCGTGCCCTGTATCCATGGCGCCCCGTTGCCATGGCTTCCGGTTGCCATGGCAGGAGAAAATAAATAAATTATTATTCATCATTCATCACTTCACTTAAAGTCAGCAACAAGAGCCCAAGTTGCCATGGCTCCGGCCCGTTGCCATGGCGCCCGCCCGTTGCCATGGCGCCCCGTTGCCATGGCAGGAGAAAATAAATAAATACTTATTATTTAACAAAATATATAAGGACGTTAAGAAAATTCATCATTCATCAATTAACTTAAAGTCAGCAACAAGAGCCGTCCCCCCCGGCACCCCAATAATTATCCATCACCCATAGGGTTGAATTTCCATGCTGTTCAGTCTCTCTCTGCCACGCCCTGTTGCCATGGCGCCCCGTTGCCATGGCGCCCCGTTGCCATGGCTTCCGGTTGCCATGGCAGTAGAAAATAAATAAATAATTATTCATCATTCATCACTTCACTTAAAGTCAGCAACAAGAGCCCAAGTTGCCATGGCTCTGGCCCGTTGCCATGGCGCCCGCCTGTTGCCATGGCGCCCCATTGCCATGGCAGGAGAAAATAAATGAATACTTATTATTTAACAAAATATATAAGGAAGTAAAGAAAATTCATCATTCATCAATTAACTTAAAGTCAGCAACAAGAGCCGTCCCCCCCGGCACCCCAATAATTATCCATCACCCATCGGATTGAATTTGCATGGTGTTCAGTCTCTCTCTGCCGCGCCCTGTTGCCATGGCGCCCCGTTGCCATGGCGTCCCATTGCCATGGCAGGAGAAAATAAATAAATTATTATTCATCATTCATCACTTCACTTAAAGTCAGCAACAAGAGCCCAAGTTGCCATGGCTCCGGCCCGTTGCCATGGCGCCCGCCCGTTGCCATGGCGCCCCGTTGCCATGGCAGGAGAAAATAAATAAATACTTATTATTTAACAAAATATATAAGGACGTTAAGAAAATTCATCATTCATCAATTAACTTAAAGTCAGCAACAAGAGCCGTCCCCCCTGGCACCCCAATAATTATCCATCACCCATAGGGTTGAATTTCCATGCTGTTCAGTCTCTCTCTGCCGCGCCCTGTTGCCATGGCGCCCCGTTGCCATGGCGTCCCATTGCCATGGCAGGAGAAAATAAATAAATAATTATTCATCATTCATCACTTAACTTAAAGTCAGCAACAAGAGCCCTCCCCCCCGGCACCCCAATAATTATCCATCACCAATAGGGTTGAATTTGCATGGTGTTCAGTCTCTCTCTGCCGCGCCCTGTTGCCATGGCGCCCCCTTGCCATGGCGTCCCATTGCCATGGCAGGAGAAAATAAATAAATAATTATTCATCATTCATCACTTCACTTAAAGTCAGCAACAAGAGCCCAAGTTGACATGGCTCCGGCCCGTTGCCATGGCACCCGCCCGTTGCCATGGCGCCCCGATGCCATGGCAGGAGAAAATTAATAAATACTCATTATTTAATCAAATATATAAGGACTCAAAGAAAATTCATCATTCATCACTTAACTTAAAGTCAGCAACAAGAGCCCTACCCCCGGCACCCCAATAATTATCCATCACCCATCGGGTTGAATTTCCATGCTGTTCAGTCTCTCTCTGCCGCGCCCTGTTGCCATGGCACCCCGTTGCGAAGGCAGGAGAAAATAAATAAATTATTATTCATCATTAATCACTTCACTTAAAGTCAGCAACAAGAGCCCAAGTTGCCATGGCTCCGGCCCGTTGCCATGGCGCCCGCCCGTTGCCATGGCGCCCCGTTGCCATGGCAGGAGAAAATGAAAAAATACTTATTATTTAATCAAATATATAAGGACGTAAAGAAAATTCATCATTCATCAATTAACTTAAAGTCAGCAACAAGAGCTGTCCCCCCCGGCACCCCAATAATTATCCATCACCCATCGGGTTGAATTTGCATGCTGTTCAGTCTCTCTCTGCCGCGCCCTGTTGCCATGGCGCCCCATTGCCATGGCGTCCCATTGCTGTGGCGCCCTTATTGCCATGGTGCCCCATTGCCAATGCGCCCCATTGCCATGGCAGGAGAAAATTAATAAATTATTATTCCTCATTCATCACTTCACTTAAAGTCAGCAACAAGAGCCTTAGTTGCCAGGGCGCCGGCCTGTTGCCATGGCGCCGGCCAGTTGCCATGGCAGGAGAAAATGAATAAATACTTATTATTTAATAAAATATATAAGGACTCAAAGAAAATTCATCATTCATCACTTAACATGAAGTCAGCAAAAAGAGCCGTCCCCCCCGGCACCCCAATAATTATCCATCACCCATCGGATTGAATTTGCATGCTGTTCAGTCTCTCTCTGCCGCGCCCGGTTGCCATGGCGCCCCGTTGCCATGGCGCCCCGGTTTCCATGGCAGTAGAAAATAAATAAATAATTATTCATCATTCATCACTTCACTTAAAGTCAGCAACAAGAGCCCAAGTTGCCATGGCTCTGGCCCGTTGCCATGGCGCCCGCCTGTTGCCATGGCGCCCCATTGCCATGGCAGGAGAAAATAAATGAATACTTATTATTTAACAAAATATATAAGGAAGTAAAGAAAATTCATCATTCATCAATTAACTTAAAGTCAGCAACAAGAGCCGTCCCCCCCGGCACCCCAATAATTATCCATCACCCATCGGATTGAATTTGCATGGTGTTCAGTCTCTCTCTGCCGCGCCCTGTTGCCATGGCGCCCCGTTGCCATGGCGTCCCATTGCCATGGCAGGAGAAAATGAATAAATAATTATTCATCATTCATCACTTCACTTAAAGTCAGCAACAAGAGCCCAAGTTGACATGGCTCCGGCCCGTTGCCATGGCGCCCGCC
Organism: Leptoclinus maculatus; assembly: GCA_032191485.1. NCBI lineage: Eukaryota > Metazoa > Chordata > Actinopteri > Perciformes > Stichaeidae > Leptoclinus > Leptoclinus maculatus. Next base: position 1,911,744 of record JAVDOI010000032.1, read on the forward strand.
TGTTGCCATGGCGCCCCGTTGCCATGGCAGGAGAAAATTAATAAATACTCATTATTTAATCAAATATATAAGGACTCAAAGAAAATTCATCATTCATCACTTAACTTAAAGTCAGCAACAAGAGCCCTACCCCCGGCACCCCAATAATTATCCATCACCAATAGGGTTGAATTTGCATGGTGTTCAGTCTCTCTCTGCCGTGCCCTGTTTCCATGGCGCCCCGTTGCCATGGCTTCCGGTTGCCATGGCAGGAGAAAATAAATAAATTATTATTCATCATTCATCACTTCACTTAAAGTCAGCAACAAGAGCCCAAGTTGCCATGGCTCCGGCCCGTTGCCATGGCGCCCGCCCGTTGCCATGGCGCCCCGTTGCCATGGCAGGAGAAAATAAATAAATACTTATTATTTAACAAAATATATAAGGACGTTAAGAAAATTCATCATTCATCAATTAACTTAAAGTCAGCAACAAGAGCCGTCCCCCCCGGCACCCCAATAATTATCCATCACCCATAGGGTTGAATTTCCATGCTGTTCAGTCTCTCTCTGCCGCGCCCTGTTGCCATGGCGCCCCGTTGCCATGGCGCCCCGTTGCCATGGCTTCCGGTTGCCATGGCAGTAGAAAATAAATAAATAATTATTCATCATTCATCACTTCACTTAAAGTCAGCAACAAGAGCCCAAGTTGCCATGGCTCTGGCCCGTTGCCATGGCGCCCGCCTGTTGCCATGGCGCCCCATTGCCATGGCAGGAGAAAATAAATGAATACTTATTATTTAACAAAATATATAAGGAAGTAAAGAAAATTCATCATTCATCAATTAACTTAAAGTCAGCAACAAGAGCCGTCCCCCCCGGCACCCCAATAATTATCCATCACCCATCGGATTGAATTTGCATGGTGTTCAGTCTCTCTCTGCCGCGCCCTGTTGCCATGGCGCCCCGTTGCCATGGCGTCCCATTGCCATGGCAGGAGAAAATAAATAAATTATTATTCATCATTCATCACTTCACTTAAAGTCAGCAACAAGAGCCCAAGTTGCCATGGCTCCGGCCCGTTGCCATGGCGCCCGCCCGTTGCCATGGCGCCCCGTTGCCATGGCAGGAGAAAATAAATAAATACTTATTATTTAACAAAATATATAAGGACGTTAAGAAAATTCATCATTCATCAATTAACTTAAAGTCAGCAACAAGAGCCGTCCCCCCCGGCACCCCAATAATTATCCATCACCCATAGGGTTGAATTTCCATGCTGTTCAGTCTCTCTCTGCCGCGCCCTGTTGCCATGGCGCCCCGTTGCCATGGCGTCCCATTGCCATGGCAGGAGAAAATAAATAAATTATTATTCATCATTCATCACTTCACTTAAAGTCAGCAACAAGAGCCCAAGTTGACATGGCTCCGGCCCGTTGCCATGGCGCCCGCCCGTTGCCATGGTGCCCCGTTGCCATGGCAGGAGAAAATTAATAAATACTCATTATTTAATCAAATATATAAGGACTCAAAGAAAATTCATCATTCATCACTTAACTTAAAGTCAGCAACAAGAGCCCTCCCCCCCGGCACCCCAATAATTATCCATCACCCATCGGATTGAATTTGCATGCTGTTCAGTCTCTCTCTGCCGCGCCTGGTTGCCATGGCGCCCCGTTGCCATGGCGTCCCATTGCCATGGCAGGAGAAAATAAATAAATAATTATTCATCATTCATCACTTAACTTAAAGTCAGCAACAAGAGCCCTCCCCCCCGGCACCCCAATAATTATCCATCACCAATAGGGTTGAATTTGCATGGTGTTCAGTCTCTCTCTGCCGCGCCCTGTTGCCATGGCGCCCCCTTGCCATGGCGTCCCATTGCCATGGCAGGAGAAAATAAATAAATAATTATTCATCATTCATCACTTCACTTAAAGTCAGCAACAAGAGCCCAAGTTGACATGGCTCCGGCCCGTTGCCATGGCACCCGCCCGTTGCCATGGCGCCCCGATGCCATGGCAGGAGAAAATTAATAAATACTCATTATTTAATCAAATATATAAGGACTCAAAGAAAATTCATCATTCATCACTTAACTTAAAGTCAGCAACAAGAGCCCTACCCCCGGCACCCCAATAATTATCCATCACCCATCGGGTTGAATTTCCATGCTGTTCAGTCTCTCTCTGCCGCGCCCTGTTGCCATGGCACCCCGTTGCGAAGGCAGGAGAAAATGAATAAATTATTATTCATCATTAATCACTTCACTTAAAGTCAGCAACAAGAGCCCAAGTTGCCATGGCTCCGGCCCGTTGCCATGGCGCCCGCCCGTTGCCATGGCGCCCCGTTGCCATGGCATGAGAAAATTAATAAATACTTATTATTTAATAAAATATATAAGGACTCAAAGAAAATTCATCATTCATCACTTAACGTAAAGTCAGCAACAAGAGCCGTCCCCCCCGGCACCCCAATAATTATCCATCACCCATCGGATTGAATTTGCATGCTGTTCAGTCTCTCTCTGCCGCGCCCGGTTGCCATTGCGCCCCGTTGCCATGGCGCCCCGTTGCCATGGCTTCCGGTTGCCATGGCAGTAGAAAATAAATAAATAATTATTCATCATTCATCACTTCACTTAAAGTCAGCAACAAGAGCCCAAGTTGCCATGGCTCTGGCCCGTTGCCATGGCGCCCGCCTGTTGCCATGGCGCCCCATTGCCATGGCAGGAGAAAATAAATAAATACTTATTATTTAACAAAATATATAAGGAAGTAAAGAAAATTCATCATTCATCAATTAACTTAAAGTCAGCAACAAGAGCCGTCCCCCCCGGCACCCCAATAATTATCCATCACCCATAGGGTTGAATTTGCATGGTGTTCAGTCTCTCTCTGCCGCGCCCTGTTGCCATGGCGCCCCGTTGCCATGGCGTCCCATTGCCATGGCAGGAGAAAATAAATAAATAATTATTCATCATTCATCACTTCACTTAAAGTCAGCAACAAGAGCCCAAGTTGACATGGCTCTGGCCCGTTGCCATGGCACCCGCCAATTGCCATGGCGCCCCGATGCCATGGCAGGAGAAAATTAATAAATACTCATTATTTAATCAAATATATAAGGACTCAAAGAAAATTCATCATTCATCACTTAACTTAAAGTCAGCAACAAGAGCCCTACCCCCGGCACCCCAATAATTATCCATCACCCATCGGGTTGAATTTCCATGCTGTTCAGTCTCTCTCTGCCGCGCCCTGTTGCCATGGCACCCCGTTGCCATGGCAGGAGAAAATGAAAAAATACTTATTATTTAATCAAATATATAAGGACGTAAAGAAAATTCATCATTCATCAATTAACTTAAAGTCAGCAACAAGAGCCGTCCCCCCCGGCACCCCAATAATTATCCATCACCCATCGGGTTGAATTTGCATGCTGTTCAGTCTCTCTCTGCCGCGCCCTGTTGCCATGGCGCCCCATTGCCATGGCGTCCCATTGCTGTGGCGCCCTTATTGCCATGGTGCCCCATTGCCAATGCGCCCCATTGCCATGGCAGGAGAAAATTAATAAATTATTATTCCTCATTCATCACTTCACTTAAAGTCAGCAACAAGAGCCTTAGTTGCCAGGGCGCCGGCCTGTTGCCATGGCGCCGGCCAGTTGCCATGGCAGGAGAAAATGAATAAATACTTATTATTTAATAAAATATATAAGGACTCAAAGAAAATTCATCATTCATCACTTAACATGAAGTCAGCAACAAGAGCCGTCCCCCCCGGCACCCCAATAATTATCCATCACCCATCGGATTGAATTTGCATGCTGTTCAGTCTCTCTCTGCCGCGCCCGGTTGCCATGGCGCCCCGGTTTCCATGGCAGTAGAAAATAAATAAATAATTATTCATCATTCATCACTTCACTTAAAGTCAGCAACAAGAGCCCAAGTTGCCATGGCTCTGGCCCGTTGCCATGGCGCCCGCCTGTTGCCATGGCGCCCCATTGCCATGGCAGGAGAAAATAAATGAATACTTATTATTTAACAAAATATATAAGGAAGTAAAGAAAATTCATCATTCATCAATTAACTTAAAGTCAGCAACAAGAGCCGTCCCCCCCGGCACCCCAATAATTATCCATCACCCATCGGATTGAATTTGCATGGTGTTCAGTCTCTCTCTGCCGCGCCCTGTTGCCATGGCGCCCCGTTGCCATGGCGTCCCATTGCCATGGCAGGAGAAAATGAATAAATAATTATTCATCATTCATCACTTCACTTAAAGTCAGCAACAAGAGCCCAAGTTGACATGGCTCCGGCCCGTTGCCATGGCGCCCGCCTGTTGCCATGGCGCCCCGTTGCCATGGCAGGAGAAAATTAATAAATACTCATTATTTAATCAAATATATAAGGACTCAAAGAAAATTCATCATTCATCACTTAACTTAAAGTCAGCAACAAGAGCCCTACCCCCGGCACCCCAATAATTATCCATCACCAATAGGGTTGAATTTGCATGGTGTTCAGTCTCTCTCTGCCGTGCCCTGTTTCCATGGCGCCCCGTTGCCATGGCTTCCGGTTGCCATGGCAGGAGAAAATAAATAAATTATTATTCATCATTCATCACTTCACTTAAAGTCAGCAACAAGAGCCCAAGTTGCCATGGCTCCGGCCCGTTGCCATGGCGCCCGCCCGTTGCCATGGCGCCCCGTTGCCATGGCAGGAGAAAATAAATAAATACTTATTATTTAACAAAATATATAAGGACGTTAAGAAAATTCATCATTCATCAATTAACTTAAAGTCAGCAACAAGAGCCGTCCCCCCCGGCACCCCAATAATTATCCATCACCCATAGGGTTGAATTTCCATGCTGTTCAGTCTCTCTCTGCCGCGCCCTGTTGCCATGGCGCCCCGTTGCCATGGCGCCCCGTTGCCATGGCTTCCGGTTGCCATGGCAGTAGAAAATAAATAAATAATTATTCATCATTCATCACTTCACTTAAAGTCAGCAACAAGAGCCCAAGTTGCCATGGCTCTGGCCCGTTGCCATGGCGCCCGCCTGTTGCCATGGCGCCCCATTGCCATGGCAGGAGAAAATAAATGAATACTTATTATTTAACAAAATATATAAGGAAGTAAAGAAAATTCATCATTCATCAATTAACTTAAAGTCAGCAACAAGAGCCGTCCCCCCCGGCACCCCAATAATTATCCATCACCCATCGGATTGAATTTGCATGGTGTTCAGTCTCTCTCTGCCGCGCCCTGTTGCCATGGCGCCCCGTTGCCATGGCGTCCCATTGCCATGGCAGGAGAAAATAAATAAATTATTATTCATCATTCATCACTTCACTTAAAGTCAGCAACAAGAGCCCAAGTTGCCATGGCTCCGGCCCGTTGCCATGGCGCCCGCCCGTTGCCATGGCGCCCCGTTGCCATGGCAGGAGAAAATAAATAAATACTTATTATTTAACAAAATATATAAGGACGTTAAGAAAATTCATCATTCATCAATTAACTTAAAGTCAGCAACAAGAGCCGTCCCCCCCGGCACCCCAATAATGATCCATCACCCATAGGGTTGAATTTCCATGCTGTTCAGTCTCTCTCTGCCGCGCCCTGTTGCCATGGCGCCCCGTTGCCATGGCGTCCCATTGCCATGGCAGGAGAAAATAAATAAATTATTATTCATCATTCATCACTTCACTTAAAGTCAGCAACAAGAGCCCAAGTTGACATGGCTCCGGCCCGTTGCCATGGCGCCCGCCCGTTGCCATGGTGCCCCGTTGCCATGGCAGGAGAAAATTAATAAATACTCATTATTTAATCAAATATATAAGGACTCAAAGAAAATTCATCATTCATCACTTAACTTAAAGTCAGCAACAAGAGCCCTCCCCCCCGGCACCCCAATAATTATCCATCACCCATCGGATTGAATTTGCATGCTGTTCAGTCTCTCTCTGCCGCGCCTGGTTGCCATGGCGCCCCGTTGCCATGGCGTCCCATTGCCATGGCAGGAGAAAATAAATAAATAATTATTCATCATTCATCACTTAACTTAAAGTCAGCAACAAGAGCCCTCCCCCCCGGCACCCCAATAATTATCCATCACCAATAGGGTTGAATTTGCATGGTGTTCAGTCTCTCTCTGCCGCGCCCTGTTGCCATGGCGCCCCCTTGCCATGGCGTCCCATTGCCATGGCAGGAGAAAATAAATAAATAATTATTCATCATTCATCACTTCACTTAAAGTCAGCAACAAGAGCCCAAGTTGACATGGCTCCGGCCCGTTGCCATGGCACCCGCCCGTTGCCATGGCGCCCCGATGCCATGGCAGGAGAAAATTAATAAATACTCATTATTTAATCAAATATATAAGGACTCAAAGAAAATTCATCATTCATCACTTAACTTAAAGTCAGCAACAAGAGCCCTACCCCCGGCACCCCAATAATTATCCATCACCCATCGGGTTGAATTTCCATGCTGTTCAGTCTCTCTCTGCCGCGCCCTGTTGCCATGGCACCCCGTTGCGAAGGCAGGAGAAAATGAATAAATTATTATTCATCATTAATCACTTCACTTAAAGTCAGCAACAAGAGCCCAAGTTGCCATGGCTCCGGCCCGTTGCCATGGCGCCCGCCCGTTGCCATGGCGCCCCGTTGCCATGGCATGAGAAAATTAATAAATACTTATTATTTAATAAAATATATAAGGACTCAAAGAAAATTCATCATTCATCACTTAACGTAAAGTCAGCAACAAGAGCCGTCCCCCCCGGCACCCCAATAATTATCCATCACCCATCGGATTGAATTTGCATGCTGTTCAGTCTCTCTCTGCCGCGCCCGGTTGCCATGGCGCCCCGTTGCCATGGCGCCCCGTTGCCATGGCAGTAGAAAATAAATAAATAATTATTCATCATTCATCACTTCACTTAAAGTCAGCAACAAGAGCCCAAGTTGCCATGGCTCTGGCCCGTTGCCATGGCGCCCGCCTGTTGCCATGGCGCCCCATTGCCATGGCAGGAGAAAATAAATAAATACTTATTATTTAACAAAATATATAAGGAAGTAAAGAAAATTCATCATTCATCAATTAACTTAAAGTCAGCAACAAGAGCCGTCCCCCCCGGCACCCCAATAATTATCCATCACCCATAGGGTTGAATTTGCATGGTGTTCAGTCTCTCTCTGCCGCGCCCTGTTGCCATGGCGCCCCGTTGCCATGGCGTCCCATTGCCATGGCAGGAGAAAATAAATAAATTATTATTCATCATTCATCACTTCACTTAAAGTCAGCAACAAGAGCCCAAGTTGACATGGCTCTGGCCCGTTGCCATGGCACCCGCCAATTGCCATGGCGCCCCGATGCCATGGCAGGAGAAAATTAATAAATACTCATTATTTAATCAAATATATAAGGACTCAAAGAAAATTCATCATTCATCACTTAACTTAAAGTCAGCAACAAGAGCCCTACCCCCGGCACCCCAATAATTATCCATCACCCATCGGGTTGAATTTCCATGCTGTTCAGTCTCTCTCTGCCGCGCCCTGTTGCCATGGCACCCCGTTGCCATAGCAGGAGAAAATGAAAAAATACTTATTATTTAATCAAATATATAAGGACGTAAAGAAAATTCATCATTCATCAATTAACTTAAAGTCAGCAACAAGAGCCGTCCCCCACGGCACCCCAATAATTATCCATCACCCATCGGGTTGAATTTGCATGCTGTTCAGTCTCTCTCTGCCGCGCCCTGTTGCCATGGCGCCCCATTGCCATGGCGTCCCATTGCTGTGGCGCCCTTATTGCCATGGTGCCCCATTGCCAATGCGCCCCATTGCCATGGCAGGAGAAAATTAATAAATTATTATTCCTCATTCATCACTTCACTTAAAGTCAGCAACAAGAGCCTTAGTTGCCAGGGCGCCGGCCTGTTGCCATGGCGCCGGCCAGTTGCCATGGCAGGAGAAAATGAATAAATACTTATTATTTAATAAAATATATAAGGACTCAAAGAAAATTCATCATTCATCACTTAACATGAAGTCAGCAACAAGAGCCGTCCCCCCCGGCACCCCAATAATTATCCATCACCCATCGGATTGAATTTGCATGCTGTTCAGTCTCTCTCTGCCGCGCCCGGTTGCCATGGCGCCCCGGTTTCCATGGCAGTAGAAAATAAATAAATAATTATTCATCATTCATCACTTCACTTAAAGTCAGCAACAAGAGCCCAAGTTGCCATGGCTCTGGCCCGTTGCCATGGCGCCCGCCTGTTGCCATGGCGCCCCATTGCCATGGCAGGAGAAAATAAATGAATACTTATTATTTAACAAAATATATAAGGAAGTAAAGAAAATTCATCATTCATCAATTAACTTAAAGTCAGCAACAAGAGCCGTCCCCCCCGGCACCCCAATAATTATCCATCACCCATCGGATTGAATTTGCATGGTGTTCAGTCTCTCTCTGCCGCGCCCTGTTGCCATGGCGCCCCGTTGCCATGGCGTCCCATTGCCATGGCAGGAGAAAATGAATAAATAATTATTCATCATTCATCACTTCACTTAAAGTCAGCAACAAGAGCCCAAGTTGACATGGCTCCGGCCCGTTGCCATGGCGCCCGCCTGTTGCCATGGCGCCCCGTTGCCATGGCAGGAGAAAATTAATAAATACTCATTATTTAATCAAATATATAAGGACTCAAAGAAAATTCATCATTCATCACTTAACTTAAAGTCAGCAACAAGAGCCCTACCCCCGGCACCCCAATAATTATCCATCACCAATAGGGTTGAATTTGCATGGTGTTCAGTCTCTCTCTGCCGTGCCCTGTTTCCATGGCGCCCCGTTGCCATGGCTTCCGGTTGCCATGGCAGGAGAAAATAAATAAATTATTATTCATCATTCATCACTTCACTTAAAGTCAGCAACAAGAGCCCAAGTTGCCATGGCTCCGGCCCGTTGCCATGGCGCCCGCCCGTTGCCATGGCGCCCCGTTGCCATGGCAGGAGAAAATAAATAAATACTTATTATTTAACAAAATATATAAGGACGTTAAGAAAATTCATCATTCATCAATTAACTTAAAGTCAGCAACAAGAGCCGTCCCCCCCGGCACCCCAATAATTATCCATCACCCATAGGGTTGAATTTCCATGCTGTTCAGTCTCTCTCTGCCGCGCCCTGTTGCCATGGCGCCCCGTTGCCATGGCGCCCCGTTGCCATGGCTTCCGGTTGCCATGGCAGTAGAAAATAAATAAATAATTATTCATCATTCATCACTTCACTTAAAGTCAGCAACAAGAGCCCAAGTTGCCATGGCTCTGGCCCGTTGCCATGGCGCCCGCCTGTTGCCATGGCGCCCCATTGCCATGGCAGGAGAAAATAAATGAATACTTATTATTTAACAAAATATATAAGGAAGTAAAGAAAATTCATCATTCATCAATTAACTTAAAGTCAGCAACAAGAGCCGTCCCCCCCGGCACCCCAATAATTATCCATCACCCATCGGATTGAATTTGCATGGTGTTCAGTCTCTCTCTGCCGCGCCCTGTTGCCATGGCGCCCCGTTGCCATGGCGTCCCATTGCCATGGCAGGAGAAAATGAATAAATAATTATTCATCATTCATCACTTCACTTAAAGTCAGCAACAAGAGCCCAAGTTGACATGGCTCCGGCCCGTTGCCATGGCGCCCGCCTGTTGCCATGGCGCCCCGTTGCCATGGCAGGAGAAAATTAATAAATACTCATTATTTAATCAAATATATAAGGACTCAAAGAAAATTCATCATTCATCACTTAACTTAAAGTCAGCAACAAGAGCCCTACCCCCGGCACCCCAATAATTATCCATCACCAATAGGGTTGAATTTGCATGGTGTTCAGTCTCTCTCTGCCGTGCCCTGTTTCCATGGCGCCCCGTTGCCATGGCTTCCGGTTGCCATGGCAGGAGAAAATAAATAAATTATTATTCATCATTCATCACTTCACTTAAAGTCAGCAACAAGAGCCCAAGTTGCCATGGCTCCGGCCCGTTGCCATGGCGCCCGCCCGTTGCCATGGCGCCCCGTTGCCATGGCAGGAGAAAATAAATAAATACTTATTATTTAACAAAATATATAAGGACGTTAAGAAAATTCATCATTCATCAATTAACTTAAAGTCAGCAACAAGAGCCGTCCCCCCCGGCACCCCAATAATTATCCATCACCCATAGGGTTGAATTTCCATGCTGTTCAGTCTCTCTCTGCCGCGCCCTGTTGCCATGGCGCCCCGTTGCCATGGCGCCCCGTTGCCATGGCTTCCGGTTGCCATGGCAGTAGAAAATAAATAAATAATTATTCATCATTCATCACTTCACTTAAAGTCAGCAACAAGAGCCCAAGTTGCCATGGCTCTGGCCCGTTGCCATGGCGCCCGCCTGTTGCCATGGCGCCCCATTGCCATGGCAGGAGAAAATAAATGAATACTTATTATTTAACAAAATATATAAGGAAGTAAAGAAAATTCATCATTCATCAATTAACTTAAAGTCAGCAACAAGAGCCGTCCCCCCCGGCACCCCAATAATTATCCATCACCCATCGGATTGAATTTGCATGGTGTTCAGTCTCTCTCTGCCGCGCCCTGTTGCCATGGCGCCCCGTTGCCATGGCGTCCCATTGCCATGGCAGGAGAAAATAAATAAATTATTATTCATCATTCATCACTTCACTTAAAGTCAGCAACAAGAGCCCAAGTTGCCATGGCTCCGGCCCGTTGCCATGGCGCCCGCCCGTTGCCATGGCGCCCCGTTGCCATGGCAGGAGAAAATAAATAAATACTTATTATTTAACAAAATATATAAGGACGTTAAGAAAATTCATCATTCATCAATTAACTTAAAGTCAGCAACAAGAGCCGTCCCCCCCGGCACCCCAATAATGATCCATCACCCATAGGGTTGAATTTCCATGCTGTTCAGTCTCTCTCTGCCGCGCCCTGTTGCCATGGCGCCCCGTTGCCATGGCGTCCCATTGCCATGGCAGGAGAAAATAAATAAATTATTATTCATCATTCATCACTTCACTTAAAGTCAGCAACAAGAGCCCAAGTTGACATGGCTCCGGCCCGTTGCCATGGCGCCCGCCCGTTGCCATGGTGCCCCGTTGCCATGGCAGGAGAAAATTAATAAATACTCATTATTTAATCAAATATATAAGGACTCAAAGAAAATTCATCATTCATCACTTAACTTAAAGTCAGCAACAAGAGCCCTCCCCCCCGGCACCCCAATAATTATCCATCACCCATCGGATTGAATTTGCATGCTGTTCAGTCTCTCTCTGCCGCGCCTGGTTGCCATGGCGCCCCGTTGCCATGGCGTCCCATTGCCATGGCAGGAGAAAATAAATAAATAATTATTCATCATTCATCACTTAACTTAAAGTCAGCAACAAGAGCCCTCCCCCCCGGCACCCCAATAATTATCCATCACCAATAGGGTTGAATTTGCATGGTGTTCAGTCTCTCTCTGCCGCGCCCTGTTGCCATGGCGCCCCCTTGCCATGGCGTCCCATTGCCATGGCAGGAGAAAATAAATAAATAATTATTCATCATTCATCACTTCACTTAAAGTCAGCAACAAGAGCCCAAGTTGACATGGCTCCGGCCCGTTGCCATGGCACCCGCCCGTTGCCATGGCGCCCCGATGCCATGGCAGGAGAAAATTAATAAATACTCATTATTTAATCAAATATATAAGGACTCAAAGAAAATTCATCATTCATCACTTAACTTAAAGTCAGCAACAAGAGCCCTACCCCCGGCACCCCAATAATTATCCATCACCCATCGGGTTGAATTTCCATGCTGTTCAGTCTCTCTCTGCCGCGCCCTGTTGCCATGGCACCCCGTTGCGAAGGCAGGAGAAAATGAATAAATTATTATTCATCATTAATCACTTCACTTAAAGTCAGCAACAAGAGCCCAAGTTGCCATGGCTCCGGCCCGTTGCCATGGCGCCCGCCCGTTGCCATGGCGCCCCGTTGCCATGGCATGAGAAAATTAATAAATACTTATTATTTAATAAAATATATAAGGACTCAAAGAAAATTCATCATTCATCACTTAACGTAAAGTCAGCAACAAGAGCCGTCCCCCCCGGCACCCCAATAATTATCCATCACCCATCGGATTGAATTTGCATGCTGTTCAGTCTCTCTCTGCCGCGCCCGGTTGCCATGGCGCCCCGTTGCCATGGCGCCCCGTTGCCATGGCAGTAGAAAATAAATAAATAATTATTCATCATTCATCACTTCACTTAAAGTCAGCAACAAGAGCCCAAGTTGCCATGGCTCTGGCCCGTTGCCATGGCGCCCGCCTGTTGCCATGGCGCCCCATTGCCATGGCAGGAGAAAATAAATAAATACTTATTATTTAACAAAATATATAAGGAAGTAAAGAAAATTCATCATTCATCAATTAACTTAAAGTCAGCAACAAGAGCCGTCCCCCCCGGCACCCCAATAATTATCCATCACCCATAGGGTTGAATTTGCATGGTGTTCAGTCTCTCTCTGCCGCGCCCTGTTGCCATGGCGCCCCGTTGCCATGGCGTCCCATTGCCATGGCAGGAGAAAATAAATAAATTATTATTCATCATTCATCACTTCACTTAAAGTCAGCAACAAGAGCCCAAGTTGACATGGCTCTGGCCCGTTGCCATGGCACCCGCCAATTGCCATGGCGCCCCGATGCCATGGCAGGAGAAAATTAATAAATACTCATTATTTAATCAAATATATAAGGACTCAAAGAAAATTCATCATTCATCACTTAACTTAAAGTCAGCAACAAGAGCCCTACCCCCGGCACCCCAATAATTATCCATCACCCATCGGGTTGAATTTCCATGCTGTTCAGTCTCTCTCTGCCGCGCCCTGTTGCCATGGCACCCCGTTGCCATAGCAGGAGAAAATGAAAAAATACTTATTATTTAATCAAATATATAAGGACGTAAAGAAAATTCATCATTCATCAATTAACTTAAAGTCAGCAACAAGAGCCGTCCCCCACGGCACCCCAATAATTATCCATCACCCATCGGGTTGAATTTGCATGCTGTTCAGTCTCTCTCTGCCGCGCCCTGTTGCCATGGCGCCCCATTGCCATGGCGTCCCATTGCTGTGGCGCCCTTATTGCCATGGTGCCCCATTGCCAATGCGCCCCATTGCCATGGCAGGAGAAAATTAATAAATTATTATTCCTCATTCATCACTTCACTTAAAGTCAGCAACAAGAGCCTTAGTTGCCAGGGCGCCGGCCTGTTGCCATGGCGCCGGCCAGTTGCCATGGCAGGAGAAAATGAATAAATACTTATTATTTAATAAAATATATAAGGACTCAAAGAAAATTCATCATTCATCACTTAACATGAAGTCAGCAACAAGAGCCGTCCCCCCCGGCACCCCAATAATTATCCATCACCCATCGGATTGAATTTGCATGCTGTTCAGTCTCTCTCTGCCGCGCCCGGTTGCCATGGCGCCCCGGTTTCCATGGCAGTAGAAAATAAATAAATAATTATTCATCATTCATCACTTCACTTAAAGTCAGCAACAAGAGCCCAAGTTGCCATGGCTCTGGCCCGTTGCCATGGCGCCCGCCTGTTGCCATGGCGCCCCATTGCCATGGCAGGAGAAAATAAATGAATACTTATTATTTAACAAAATATATAAGGAAGTAAAGAAAATTCATCATTCATCAATTAACTTAAAGTCAGCAACAAGAGCCGTCCCCCCCGGCACCCCAATAATTATCCATCACCCATCGGATTGAATTTGCATGGTGTTCAGTCTCTCTCTGCCGCGCCCTGTTGCCATGGCGCCCCGTTGCCATGGCGTCCCATTGCCATGGCAGGAGAAAATGAATAAATAATTATTCATCATTCATCACTTCACTTAAAGTCAGCAACAAGAGCCCAAGTTGACATGGCTCCGGCCCGTTGCCATGGCGCCCGCCTGTTGCCATGGCGCCCCGTTGCCATGGCAGGAGAAAATTAATAAATACTCATTATTTAATCAAATATATAAGGACTCAAAGAAAATTCATCATTCATCACTTAACTTAAAGTCAGCAACAAGAGCCCTACCCCCGGCACCCCAATAATTATCCATCACCAATAGGGTTGAATTTGCATGGTGTTCAGTCTCTCTCTGCCGTGCCCTGTTTCCATGGCGCCCCGTTGCCATGGCTTCCGGTTGCCATGGCAGGAGAAAATAAATAAATTATTATTCATCATTCATCACTTCACTTAAAGTCAGCAACAAGAGCCCAAGTTGCCATGGCTCCGGCCCGTTGCCATGGCGCCCGCCCGTTGCCATGGCGCCCCGTTGCCATGGCAGGAGAAAATAAATAAATACTTATTATTTAACAAAATATATAAGGACGTTAAGAAAATTCATCATTCATCAATTAACTTAAAGTCAGCAACAAGAGCCGTCCCCCCCGGCACCCCAATAATTATCCATCACCCATAGGGTTGAATTTCCATGCTGTTCAGTCTCTCTCTGCCGCGCCCTGTTGCCATGGCGCCCCGTTGCCATGGCGCCCCGTTGCCATGGCTTCCGGTTGCCATGGCAGTAGAAAATAAATAAATAATTATTCATCATTCATCACTTCACTTAAAGTCAGCAACAAGAGCCCAAGTTGCCATGGCTCTGGCCCGTTGCCATGGCGCCCGCCTGTTGCCATGGCGCCCCATTGCCATGGCAGGAGAAAATAAATGAATACTTATTATTTAACAAAATATATAAGGAAGTAAAGAAAATTCATCATTCATCAATTAACTTAAAGTCAGCAACAAGAGCCGTCCCCCCCGGCACCCCAATAATTATCCATCACCCATCGGATTGAATTTGCATGGTGTTCAGTCTCTCTCTGCCGCGCCCTGTTGCCATGGCGCCCCGTTGCCATGGCGTCCCATTGCCATGGCAGGAGAAAATAAATAAATTATTATTCATCATTCATCACTTCACTTAAAGTCAGCAACAAGAGCCCAAGTTGACATGGCTCCGGCCCGTTGCCATGGCGCCCGCCCGTTGCCATGGTGCCCCGTTGCCATGGCAGGAGAAAATTAATAAATACTCATTATTTAATCAAATATATAAGGACTCAAAGAAAATTCATCATTCATCACTTAACTTAAAGTCAGCAACAAGAGCCCTCCCCCCCGGCACCCCAATAATTATCCATCACCAATAGGGTTGAATTTGCATGGTGTTCAGTCTCTCTCTGCCGCGCCCTGTTGCCATGGCGCCCCCTTGCCATGGCGTCCCATTGCCATGGCAGGAGAAAATAAATAAATAATTATTCATCATTCATCACTTCACTTAAAGTCAGCAACAAGAGCCTTAGTTGCCAGGGCGCCGGCCTGTTGCCATGGCGCCGGCCAGTTGCCATGGCAGGAGAAAATGAATAAATACTTATTATTTAATAAAATATATAAGGACTCAAAGAAAATTCATCATTCATCACTTAACTTAAAGTCAGCAACAAGAGCCCTCCCCCCCGGCACCCCAATAATTAGCCATCACCCATCGGATTGAATTTGCATGCTGTTCAGTCTCTCTCTGCCGCGCCCGGTTGCCATGGCGCCCCGTTGCCATGGCAGTAGAAAATAAATAAATAATTATTCATCATTCATCACTTCACTTAAAGTCAGCAACAAGAGCCCAAGTTGCCATGGCTCTGGCCCGTTGCCATGGCGCCCGCCTGTTGCCATGGCGCCCCATTGCCATGGCAGGAGAAAATAAATAAATACTTATTATTTAACAAAATATATAAGGAAGTAAAGAAAATTCATCATTCATCAATTAACTTAAAGTCAGCAACAAGAGCCGTCCCCCCCGGCACCCCAATAATTATCCATCACCCATAGGGTTGAATTTGCATGGTGTTCAGTCTCTCTCTGCCGCGCCCTGTTGCCATGGCGCCCCGTTGCCATGGCGTCCCATTGCCATGGCAGGAGAAAATAAATAAATTATTATTCATCATTCATCACTTCACTTAAAGTCAGCAACAAGAGCCCAAGTTGACATGGCTCTGGCCCGTTGCCATGGCACCCGCCAATTGCCATGGCGCCCCGATGCCATGGCAGGAGAAAATTAATAAATACTCATTATTTAATCAAATATATAAGGACTCAAAGAAAATTCATCATTCATCACTTAACTTAAAGTCAGCAACAAGAGCCCTACCCCCGGCACCCCAATAATTATCCATCACCCATCGGGTTGAATTTCCATGCTGTTCAGTCTCTCTCTGCCGCGCCCTGTTGCCATGGCACCCCGTTGCCATGGCAGGAGAAAATGAAAAAATACTTATTATTTAATCAAATATATAAGGACGTAAAGAAAATTCATCATTCATCAATTAACTTAAAGTCAGCAACAAGAGCCGTCCCCCCCGGCACCCCAATAATTATCCATCACCCATCGGGTTGAATTTGCATGCTGTTCAGTCTCTCTCTGCCGCGCCCTGTTGCCATGGCGCCCCATTGCCATGGCGTCCCATTGCTGTGGCGCCCTTATTGCCATGGTGCCCCATTGCCAATGCGCCCCATTGCCATGGCAGGAGAAAATTAATAAATTATTATTCCTCATTCATCACTTCACTTAAAGTCAGCAACAAGAGCCTTAGTTGCCAGGGCGCCGGCCTGTTGCCATGGCGCCGGCCAGTTGCCATGGCAGGAGAAAATGAATAAATACTTATTATTTAATAAAATATATAAGGACTCAAAGAAAATTCATCATTCATCACTTAACATGAAGTCAGCAACAAGAGCCGTCCCCCCCGGCACCCCAATAATTATCCATCACCAATCGGATTGAATTTGCATGCTGTTCAGTCTCTCTCTGCCGCGCCCGGTTGCCATGGCGCCCCGTTGCCATGGCGCCCCGTTGCCATGGCTTCCGGTTTCCATGGCAGTAGAAAATAAATAAATAATTATTCATCATTCATCACTTCACTTAAAGTCAGCAACAAGAGCCCAAGTTGACATGGCTCCGGCCCGTTGCCATGGCGCCCGCCTGTTGCCATGGCGCCCCGTTGCCATGGCAGGAGAAAATTAATAAATACTCATTATTTAATCAAATATATAAGGACTCAAAGAAAATTCATCATTCATCACTTAACTTAAAGTCAGCAACAAGAGCCCTACCCCCGGCACCCCAATAATTATCCATCACCAATAGGGTTGAATTTGCATGGTGTTCAGTCTCTCTCTGCCGTGCCCTGTTTCCATGGCGCCCCGTTGCCATGGCTTCCGGTTGCCATGGCAGGAGAAAATAAATAAATTATTATTCATCATTCATCACTTCACTTAAAGTCAGCAACAAGAGCCCAAGTTGCCATGGCTCCGGCCCGTTGCCATGGCGCCCGCCCGTTGCCATGGCGCCCCGTTGCCATGGCAGGAGAAAATAAATAAATACTTATTATTTAACAAAATATATAAGGACGTTAAGAAAATTCATCATTCATCAATTAACTTAAAGTCAGCAACAAGAGCCGTCCCCCCCGGCACCCCAATAATTATCCATCAACCATAGGGTTGAATTTCCATGCTGTTCAGTCTCTCTCTGCCGCGCCCTGTTGCCATGGCGCCCCGTTGCCATGGCGTCCCATTGCCATGGCAGGAGAAAATAAATAAATTATTATTCATCATTCATCACTTCACTTAAAGTCAGCAACAAGAGCCCAAGTTGACATGGCTCCGGCCCGTTGCCATGGCGCCCGCCCGTTGCCATGGTGCCCCGTTGCCATGGCAGGAGAAAATTAATAAATACTCATTATTTAATCAAATATATAAGGACTCAAAGAAAATTCATCATTCATCACTTAACTTAAAGTCAGCAACAAGAGCCCTCCCCCCCGGCACCCCAATAATTATCCATCACCCATCGGATTGAATTTGCATGCTGTTCAGTCTCTCTCTGCCGCGCCTGGTTGCCATGGCGCCCCGTTGCCATGGCGTCCCATTGCCATGGCAGGAGAAAATAAATAAATAATTATTCATCATTCATCACTTAACTTAAAGTCAGCAACAAGAGCCCTCCCCCCCGGCACCCCAATAATTATCCATCACCAATAGGGTTGAATTTGCATGGTGTTCAGTCTCTCTCTGCCGCGCCCTGTTGCCATGGCGCCCCCTTGCCATGGCGTCCCATTGCCATGGCAGGAGAAAATAAATAAATAATTATTCATCATTCTTCACTTCACTTAAAGTCAGCAACAAGAGCCCAAGTTGACATGGCTCCGGCCCGTTGCCATGGCACCCGCCCGTTGCCATGGCGCCCCGATGCCATGGCAGGAGAAAATTAATAAATACTCATTATTTAATCAAATATATAAGGACTCAAAGAAAATTCATCATTCATCACTTAACTTAAAGTCAGCAACAAGAGCCCTACCCCCGGCACCCCAATAATTATCCATCACCCATCGGGTTGAATTTCCATGCTGTTCAGTCTCTCTCTGCCGCGCCCTGTTGCCATGGCACCCCGTTGCGAAGGCAGGAGAAAATGAATAAATTATTATTCATCATTAATCACTTCACTTAAAGTCAGCAACAAGAGCCCAAGTTGCCATGGCTCCGGCCCGTTGCCATGGCGCCCGCCCGTTGCCATGGCGCCCCGTTGCCATGGCATGAGAAAATTAATAAATACTTATTATTTAATAAAATATATAAGGACTCAAAGAAAATTCATCATTCATCACTTAACGTAAAGTCAGCAACAAGAGCCGTCCCCCCCGGCACCCCAATAATTATCCATCACCCATCGGATTGAATTTGCATGCTGTTCAGTCTCTCTCTGCCGCGCCTGGTTGCCATGGCGCCCCGTTGCCATGGCTTCCGGTTGCCATGGCAGGAGAAAATCAATAAATAATTATTCATCATTCATCACTTCACTTAAAGTCAGCAACAAGAGCCCAAGTTGACATGGCTCCGGCCCGTTGCCATGGCGCCCGCCTGTTGCCATGGCGCCCCGTTGCCATAGCAGGAGAAAATGAATAAATACTCATTATTTAATCAAATATATAAGGACTCAAAGAAAATTCATCATTCATCACTTAACTTAAAGTCAGCAACAAGAGCCCTACCCCCGGCACCCCAATAATTATCCATCACCAATAGGGTTGAATTTGCATGGTGTTCAGTCTCTCTCTGCCGTGCCCTGTTTCCATGGCGCCCCGTTGCCATGGCTTCCGGTTACCATGGCAGGAGAAAATAAATAAATAATTATTCATCATTCATCACTTCACTTAAAGTCAGCAACAAGAGCCCAAGTTGCCATGGCTCCGGCCCGTTGCCATGGCGCCCGCCCGTTGCCATGGCGCCCCGTTGCCATGGCATGAGAAAATTAATAAATACTTATTATTTAATAAAATATATAAGGACTCAAAGAAAATTCATCATTCATCACTTAACGTAAAGTCAGCAACAAGAGCCGTCCCCCCCGGCACCCCAATAATTATCCATCACCCATCGAATTGAATTTGCATGCTGTTCAGTCTCTCTCTGCCGCGCCCGGTTGCCATGGCGCCCCGTTGCCATGGCGCCCCGTTGCCATGGCAGGAGAAAATAAATAAATAATTATTCATCATTCATCACTTCACTTAAAGTCAGCAACAAGAGCCCAAGTTGACATGGCTCCGGCCCGTTGCCATGGCACCCGCCCGTTGCCATGGCGCCCCGATGCCATGGCAGGAGAAAATTAATAAATACTCATTATTTAATCAAATATATAAGGACTCAAAGAAAATTCATCATTCATCACTTAACTTAAAGTCAGCAACAAGAGCCCTACCCCCGGCACCCCAATAATTATCCATCACCCATCGGGTTGAATTTCCATGCTGTTCAGTCTCTCTCTGCCGCGCCCTGTTGCCATGGCGCCCCGTTGCCATGGCTTCCGGTTGCCATGGCAGGAGAAAATAAGTAAATAATTATTCATCATTCATCACTTCACTTAAAGTCAGCAACAAGAGCCCAAGTTGCCATGGCTCCGGCCCGTTGCCATGGCGCCCGCCCGTTGCCATGGCGCCCCGTTGCCATGGCAGGAGAAAATAAATAAATACTTATTATTTAACAAAATATATAAGGACGTAAAGAAAATTCATCATTCATCAATTAACTTAAAGTCAGCAACAAGAGCCGTCCCCCCCGGCACCCCAATAATTATCCATCACCCATAGGGTTGAATTTGCATGGTGTTCAGTCTCTCTCTGCCGCGCCCTATTGCCATGGCGCCCCGTTGCCATGGCGTCCCATTGCCATGGCAGGAGAAAATAAATAAATTATTATTCATCATTCATCACTTCACTTAAAGTCAGCAACAAGAGCCCAAGTTGCCATGGCTCCGGCCCGTTGCCATGGCGCCCCGTTGCCTAGGCGCCCTGTTGCCATGGCAGGAGAAAATAAATAAAACCTTATTATTGAACAAAATATATAAGGACGTAAAGAAAATTCATCATTCATCACTTAACTTAAAGTCAGCAACAAGAGCCCTCCCCCCCGGCACCCCAATAATAATACATCACCCATCTGGTTGAATTTGCATGCTGTTTAGTCTCTCTCTGCCGTACCCTGTTGCCATGGCCCCCCGTTGCCATGGCAGGAGAAAATAAATGAATTATTATTCATCATTCATCACTTCACTTAAGGCCCGTTGCCATGGCGCCCGCCCGTTGCCATGGCAGGAGAAAATAAATGAAACCATATTATTTAACAAAATATATAAGGACGTAAAGAAAATTCATCATTCATCACTCAACTTAAAGTCAGCAACAAGAGCCCAACCCCCCGGCACCCCAATAATTATCCATCACCCATAGGGTTGAATTTGCATGCTGTTCAGTCTCTCTCTGCCGCGCCCTGTTGCCATGGCGCCCCGTTGCCTCGTAAATTCTGGTAAGACTGAAATATTTTTGTCTTCATAATTATTTATAAATATCACTGTTTATACTGCCCAATTGACTATTGGTCGTTTGGAAAAAAATCGGACATAGTGTTAACGTTAGCTGACGTTAGCTAGCCAAGACGTCCTTCAACAGGTTAGGTCACTTGGCCGCTAGTTCACGGTTAGCAGCTCTCAATAACATCTCTTCGAAATTGTATTACTGTCAATATGCATTTTATCATGCGTTAACCCGTTAACCCTTGCATACAGTTCAAATCCTGATGCTCGAGTAGGCCACGGGCCGGGTCCGGTAAGATAACGTTAACGTTATCTATCGTCTCTAAATATAACCTCTTAAATCATTATTACGAATGCCAAATCTTCTTTGCATCCAAAAACAACCTGTCACTCATTAATATAATAAGATAACCAACTATTAGCCAGTGTTGCAGTGGTTACGGAGACAGTAGTTTTGAGGGTTTAAATTCATTCTTTTAATAATTTACGTGCTGTCATAAACACCCGCTTGCTCGTGTGTTTATTATCCATCTATATTATCAAAGACAAGAGAATTTAAGAACTACAATGACTCCTGTCTGCGTGTTTTTTGTCTCCGTTGCTGTGGTTATGACGGGTATATGGAATATGGAATAATAGAAGATCCATATTTCTGATGTCTTACTGGCACGATGACATGCACACTCTTAGTTTTCATGAGTAAAAACATGAAACTTATCTAAAGGGAAGCTCAACAGTTGATCAAATATCAGAGGAATCAGTCAGTGTTGTAGGCTCAGGAGTTATGAGATATGAGTTAACGTTATAAGAACTCCCTCAGAGATCTCTAATCTAATCTGTAATCAGGGTTTAGCAGTTGTCATCCTGCTCTGACACTTCCTCCTCTTCTTCCTCCTCCTCTTCCTTCCTGGCCTGTTGTACATTCATTGTTACATTAGTAATGTATTATTATAATATAACAATATCTAATATTATAATAACATTTTGTTGTTGTGGTGTTACTCTACAAGGTTATTTCAGCTACATTTGAAGATGGCGACCCCCGTAATCCGCATCATTAACCCAGATGCCCCTGGGAATCGTCAGCAGGCCATAGTGAGAGCGACCAAAGAGGCCGGTGACTACAGGGAGAAGAGAACGGTCTTCCGCAAACCTCCACAGGAGCTGCTGGACCAGACCTCTTTTCTGGCCCACGCAGAGAAGCTCCTTCAAGCAGAGGGTGTCCCTGAACCATCGCGTCAGCTGTGTCTGGGAAAGCTGGTGGTTCCATTTGGCCAGTATGAAAACGCTCCATTCCACTGGTTTGTGGTGAACGATGTGGGCTACATGAAGCAGTAAGCATGTTATAATATCATTATTATAGCAATACCACTGTAGGCTATGCAGGTTAAATACAATGTGTATCTGTTTGCACAAAAACTATCATCAGTGTTTATTATTCATCTTTGCAGAGTTTCTTTACTCATTATCTCCAGTGCAGTGATATTAATGATATAAGTACTGTTGAGGCAATAATATTAACAGGAGCCCAGCGCTGGCCTGGTTTGTTGACTAGTTACTGCGCATGTGCGCCAAAAATAAGTTCGCTGAATTCAGGTTTCAAAATAAAACATGTATTTAATAACAAATGCAATCTGAATTAACTATCGATAGTAAAATGCTCTCGAGAACAGCTTTCACACACACTCCAAACAGGAAGCTTGTTACCTGAAGGACGAAATGTGATGAAGAGACTGAAATACCCATTTGAATCTCCTTTCATAGTCCGTAAAATATCTGTCTCAAATACTATTGGCTTAAATCCAGCTGACTCCTCCTAGCCTCAGTCAGCTGACTCCCTCGTCGTCTCCTATTGGTCTCCGTCTGTAGCTCCTCCTTCTTGGGTCCTCGCTCTGATCCTGGTGTCCTCTGTTAAGCCTGACTTAAAATCCCTGTCTATCCCTATCGACTATTCTTTACAGATTAATATATATATTCAATAATTGTCTCTTATGGTTCAACACTCCTATAGTAAACATACTGTAAACATATTATACACTTGATAAGTATTCTGGTACTTCCAGATACTTTGACAATTTTTACAAGCATAAATGTGGCATACCACATGCTTCCTATACACATACTGTAAAGATAATACATCTCATAGATAAATATATTGCAACTCTTTAACCCATGGTAACATTCTTATTATTTTGACACTTCTATTCACCATAAGAGGTGCTAATCATCATACTAAACTAATTCTAATACTAAAATCCTACTAATTCTATCTTTAATACTGAAATCCTCCACAGTACTAAGTTGATGTATACGATTCCAGCATGCTTGACAAGCACAGAGCGGAGGTAACAAACCCACAGAGAAAGGGGAAGGTGGGGAACCAGTGGGTGAAGGACTACCTGACTTTCCACTATAACGAAAACGACCTCCATCTCATCTGCTGACCTCCCTCCAGCACCACACCAGCCGGCAGTCCTCCCTCCACCACTCTACCTTCTGATGGAGTATGTGCACACACCCAGCACGGCAGGGACTAAAGTGTTGAAGCGAAAGACGGACATAATCAAGCCACTCTCCCGGTCTCGACCACCACTGCCACTTGTGCTACCGGCAGTTAGAAACCCCTCTGCCATCAGCAGACCTGTGCCCTCCCTCTCTGCATCCACAGCAACCACTGAGACTGCTGGCCCCTCCACACGGCCCATACTGCCTGCTCCCCCTACGACATCAGTCCCTACAACTCAGCCCACAATGTCTGCTCCTCCTACTCTGCCCACAACGTCTGCGCCTCCTACTCTGCCCACAATGTCTGCTCCTCATGAGTTAAGCCCACCGTCCTGGGCCAGAGCTACGCAGTACAAGCGAAAGAGTCTGGACCAGCCCTCTGCAGTAGGAGTAAAGGTGTCACGGGTGCATCATCTCCCTGTCTGTACATGCTGTGGCCAACTGACCCACGGACATAAAAAGTACAACAGAAAGGCTTTCTGCCCTGTAAAAATGATGTCAACATCAAAAGGTCTGGACCACACAGTGTACGACAGCTACGAACACTTTACTTCCGTTGTGGACAAGTTGGAGCGATGAGCTGTATACACCCTGTATATATGTGTAAATACTCATGCATTGTAAATAGTTAAGATCTTCATGTACATACTCGTGCACATTGTAAATAGTTAAGATCTTCATGTACATACTCGTGCACATTGTAAATAGTCAAGATCTTCATGTACATACTCGTGCACATTGTAAATAGTTAAGATCTTCATGTACATACTCGTGCACATTGTAAATAGTTAAGATCTTCATGTACACACTCGTGCACATTGTAAATAGTCAAGATCTTCATGTACATATTGTCGTCTTCTTTTTTATGACTGCACTGTTTTTTCTGATTGTTCTACATTTCATGCACTGTATTCAATAAAGTGTTACATTAACATTGAGTTGTGGAATATCAATTATTGAATGCAACAACGGAGGCGCGTTTGTTTTGTAGAAAGATCGTAGAAAAATATGAAAGCATAAAAGTATAACTATTATAACCTGTAACCCTTTTGATTTCAAAGTATAACCATCACTACATATAGCATGTTTACACTTTTTATAACCATCATTATATGAACTCTTTTATTTCATGATAGACGTGATTAACCATATAAACTGCAGAGATGCCTTATATAAAATAGTCACTCCAAACTTTTAGAATCCTTCCTCTTCTGAACAGGATCAAACCAGTTACAACCAGTACATTCTGTGTCCGCTCCAGAGAGAGGAGGACTCATGTGTGAGTGACACATGAAATGAAGGAGGTGCCAGCCTTAGATCAGCATAAAAAGCAGCAGAAAAACTGTGAAGATTTGGGCTTCTCCCCCAACGAGAGAATGGGATTGACTTCTTACCCACTCTAAAGGGAACGGAAGACCCTTTAGGGGTCTTACCCCTAAGAGATGGCCAAAATAAGACCCTTTTATATACCCAAAATAAGATCCTTTTAGTTACCCAAGATAAGACCTGTAAGAGCCATTTTGTTGTTTTTGTTTTTTGTGCAACCTCCCACCACATGGGGGCGTAGTGCCGACGTAGTGCCGGCACAGGTATTATAATCAGGGGGTTCATTGGACACAGGTGGTTGCTAATAGGCAGAAGCAAACAGTTTTTGACCGTGCACACTAAATGAATATAATTGTTATGATTTTTGGTTTATGTAAAGAAAAAATGGATTACAGCAGAGAAAGTGGTTGAACTCTGTTTATATAGAAAATAAATTGCTTATATTGGAAACTGGACTTCGTTATTTGTGGCACGCGTCAGAACAAACATTTCAGCAACTATAGTGACTTTTTAATTGGGAAGCAACGGTCACTACAAGACCCTTTTTCTGTCTTACCCACTTAGAGGAGGACAGAAGACCCTTTTGCTATCAGAGGACAGCATACAAAGGAGATAGACCCCCAAAAAAGTAGGAATGACTGAGAGCCTGCACTGACAGGAGAACAGCAGAGCAGAGAGAAGATAAAGGGGGTGGGCCTTTTCCCCCAACTAGTGGCTTATACCTCATAGCAAAATCAGTGAAAGCTGACAAAGAGGAGAACTTATTAAAATAGGAGTGTTAAAATTAGTTATTGTAGCCACTGTGACTGTTTCATTCAATTGAAATTGTTTAATGTGATTATTGTGTGAAAACCTGAAATAAAAACACAGCCTTACATTTAGTAAGTGACTGAAACCCCAAAAGTACTCTGGTCCTTTAAAACAATGTAACCCTCTTCCCCTGTCCGTTAACGGTGTGATAAGATGTGATGACTGAAACATGCAGAGGAGCTTAAGGTAAGTTCCCTGGGTGAAGACTTGGCAGTGTTATTCATAAATGGTGAGAATGTTCACAATAGGCAATAGTAAAGTATAGACGATGTACACAACTATTACATACCGGGTGTTAGGGTTACATCCTATTGAGAGCGCCTAGGTCATTAGCCGTAAAAGACTTTCAAAAAGACAATTAATTCCGAAATCCTAACGATTTAGCTACGGGGTGAGATAAAAGGCCGAAGGTATTGTCCCGACACCTCAAAGAGGAAAACATAACCTCGCAGGCGGGACAGCCGACGGAGTAACCCCCGTGTTAGGTGCGAAAGACTTCCCCACCGAGAAACGGGGCAGGAGCCGCTCGCGCTACAGTTTATCAACAATAGGGACACGGATATATAGAGTTCCAGATTACTTGCATGTCAGTGCATATGCCTATATTACAATATCAGATCATTTTGCAATAGAAACATTAAACAGCCTCATGAATATGAAACTACTTCTAATCAGCCTCCCAGGTGTCATAAGGGAATTTAAAAAAACAGAAGTGACAAATGTAAACAAACAGCATTCTCTCACATGTATGACTTTGATTTTAAATAAGATGTATTTTATTGAAAAGTACAGTAACCTGAATAAATGACATGAATTATGTGGAACCCATTACGCGTGGTACCCGTTACGCGTGGAACCCGTTACGCGTGGGTCACGTTACGCGTGGAACCCATTACGCGTGGAACCCGTGGAACCCATTACGCATGGAAACCGTTCCGTGTGGAACCCGTTCAGCGTGGAATCCGTCATGCGTGGAACCCGTTCAGCGTGGAACCCGTTACGCGTGGAACCCGTTACACGTGGAACCGTGCAACCCGTGGAACCCGTTACGCGTGGAACCTGTTACGCGTGCAACCCGTGAAACCCGTTATGCGTGGAACCCGTGGAACCCATTACGCATGGAACCCGTCACGCGTGGAACCCGTTCAGCGTGGAATCCGTCACGCGTGGAACCCGCAGAACCGTGGAACCCGTTACGTGTGGAACCTGTTACGTGTGCAACCTGTGGAACCCGTTACGCGTGAAACCCGTTATGCGTGGAACCAGTTACCCTTGGAACCCGTTACAGAACCCGTGGAACCCGTTACGCGTGGAACCCGTTACGCGTGGAACCCGTTACAGAACCCGTGGAACCCGTGACGCGTGGAAAAAGTGACGCGTGGATCTCGGAAGCTAAGCAGAGTCGGCCCTGGTTAGTACTTGGATGGGAGACCGCCTGGGAATACCAGGTGCTGTAAGCCTTTTCACTTCTCTCTCCATAAGGCAGAGGACACTGCTGCTTTTTCACTTGAGAAATGTGTGAGAAAAAGGCAAGATTGAAGAAGAGATGCACACAAAGAGGTGGGTAACAGTAAAAAGGGAAAAAAGAATCAATCAATATTTTCTTCTTTTTGGAATGGTAATCAATGAACTGGTTTAGGTTCGTTAATGTTTTGCGATTGACCTACTGATCGTATATTTTAGTTATTTTCAAGCCGGTTCCAACCCAAAAGGTCAGAGTTCTCTGTGAAGAAAAGTAACGTTTAATTCGCCATTTACCCTACTCTTTTGACCATTCAAAGAACTGCTTCATTTTTTTAAATCGGGGTCCCTTTGAACATAAAATGAGATTTCTTAAACATGAACGTGTCCTAAATGTACTGTAAAAGACTGCAATTTTTGACAGCTTTTAAAGGAATATGTGTTGGAGACAAACTTGCTTACGGCCATACCTCTCTCATCGCGCCCGATCTCGTCTGATCTCGGAAGCTAAGCAGAGTCGGGACTGGTTAGTACATGGATGGGAGACCGCCTGGGAATACCAGGTGCTGTAAGCCTTTTCACTTCTCTCTCCATAAGGCAGAGGACACTGCTGCTTTTTCACTTGAGAAATGTGTGAGAAAAAGGCAAGATTGAAGAAGAGATGCACACAAAGAGGTGGGTAACAGTAAAAAGGGAAAAAAGAATCAATCAATATTTTCTTCTTTTTGGGATGGTAATCAATGAACTGGTTTAGGTTCGTTAATGTTTTGCGATTGACCTACTGATCGTATATTTTAGTTATTTTCAAGCCGGTTCCAACCCAAAAGGTCAGAGTTCTCTGTGAAGAAAAGTAACGTTTAATTCGCCATTTACCCTACTCTCTTGACCATTCAAAGAACTGCTTAATTTTTTTAAATCGGGGTCCCTTTGAACATAAAATGAGATTTCTTAAACATGAACGTGTCCTAAATGTACTGTAAAAGACTGCAATTTTTAACAGCTTTTAAAGGAATATGTGTTGGAGACAAACTTGCTTACGGCCATACCTCTCTCATCGCGCCCGATCTCGTCTGATCTCGGAAGCTAAGCAGAGTCGGGCCTGGTTAGTACTTGGATGGGAGACCGCCTGGGAATACCAGGTGCTGTAAGCCTTTTCACTTCTCTCTCCATAAGGCAGAGGACACTGCTGCTTTTTCACTTGAGAAATGTGTGAGAAAAAGGCAAGATTGAAGAAGAGATGCACACAAAGAGGTGGGTAACAGTAAAAAGGGAAAAAAGAATCAATCAATATTTTCTTCTTTTTGGAATGGTAATCAATGAACTGGTTTCGGTTCGTTAATGTTTTGCGATTGACCTACTGATCGTATATTTTAGTTATTTTCAAGCCGGTTCCAACCCAAAAGGTCAGAGTTCTCTGTGAAGAAAAGTAACGTTTAATTTGCCATTTACCCTACTCTCTTGACCATTCAAAGAACTGCTTAATTTTTTTAAATCGGGGTCCCTTTGAACATAAAATGAGATTTCTTAAACATGAAGGTGTCCTAAATGTACTGTAAAAGACTGCAATTTTTGACAGCTTTTAAAGAAATATGTGTTGGAGACAAACTTGATTACGGCCATACCTCTCTCATCGCGCCCGATCTCGTCTGATCTCGGAAGCTAAGCAGAGTCGGGCCTGGTTAGTACTTGGATGGGAGACCGCCTGGGAATACCAGGTGCTGTAAGCCTTTTGACTTCTCTCTCCATAAGGCGGAGGACACTGCTGCTTTTTCACTTGAGAAATGTGTGAGAAAAAGGCAAGATTGAAGAAGAGATGCACACAAAGAGGTGGGTAACAGTAAAAAGGGAAAAAAGAATCAATCAATATTTTCTTCTTTTTGGAATGGTAATCAATGAACTGGTTTCGGTTCGTTAATGTTTTGCGATTGACCTACTGATCGTATATTTTAGTTATTTTCAAGCCGGTTCCATCCCAAAAGGTCAGAGTTCTCTGTGAAGAAAAGTAACGTTTAATTCGCCATTTACCCTACTCTCTTGACCATTCAAAGAACTGCTTAATTTTTTTAAATCGGGGTCCCTTTGAACATAAAATTAGATTTCTTAAACATGAACGTGTCCTAAATGTACTGTAAAAGACTGCAATTTTTGACAGCTTTTAAAGGAATATGTGTTGGAGACAAAATTGCTTACGGCCATACCTCTCTCATCGCGCCCGATCTCGTCTGATCTCGGAAGCTAAGCAGAGTCGGGCCTGGTTAGTACTTGGATGGGAGACCGCCTGGGAATACCAGGTGCTGTAAGCCTTTTCACTTCTCTCTCCATAAGGCAGAGGACACTGCTGCTTTTTCACTTGAGAAATGTGTGAGAAAAAGGCAAGATTGAAGAAGAGATGCACACAAAGAGGTGGGTAACAGTAAAAAGGGAAAAAAGAATCAATCAATATTTTCTTCTTTTTGGGATGGTAATCAATGAACTGGTTTAGGTTCGTTAATGTTTTGCGATTGACCTACTGATCGAATATTTTAGTTATTTTCAAGCCGGTTCCAACCCAAAAGGTCAGAGTTCTCTGTGAAGAAAAGTAACGTTTAATTCGCCATTTACCCTACTCTCTTGACCATTCAAAGAACTGCTTCATTTTTTTAAATCGGGGTCCCTTTGAACATAAAATGAGATTTCTTAAACATGAACGTGTCCTAAATGTACTGTAAAAGACTGCAATTTTTGACAGCTTTTAAAGGAATATGTGTTGGAGACAAACTTGCTTACGGCCATACCTCTCTCATCGCGCCCGATCTCGTCTGATCTCGGAAGCTAAGCAGAGTCGGGACTGGTTAGTACATGGATGGGAGACCGCCTGGGAATACCAGGTGCTGTAAGCCTTTTCACTTCTCTCTCCATAAGGCAGAGGACACTGCTGCTTTTTCACTTGAGAAATGTGTGAGAAAAAGGCAAGATTGAAGAAGAGATGCACACAAAGAGGTGGGTAACAGTAAAAAGGGAAAAAAGAATCAATCAATATTTTCTTCTTTTTGGAATGGTAATCAATGAACTGGTTTAGGTTCGTTAATGTTTTGCGATTGACCTACTGATCGTATATTTTAGTTATTTTCAAGCCGGTTCCAACCCAAAAGGTCAGAGTTCTCTGTGAAGAAAAGTAACGTTTAATTCGCCATTTACCCTACTCTCTTGACCATTCAAAGAACTGCTTAATTTTTTTAAATCGGGGTCCCTTTGAACATAAAATGAGATTTCTTAAACATGAACGTGTCCTAAATGTACTGTAAAAGACTGCAATTTTTAACAGCTTTTAAAGGAATATGTGTTGGAGACAAACTTGCTTACGGCCATACCTCTCTCATCGCGCCCGATCTCGTCTGATCTCGGAAGCTAAGCAGAGTCGGGCCTGGTTAGTACTTGGATGGGAGACCGCCTGGGAATACCAGGTGCTGTAAGCCTTTTCACTTCTCTCTCCATAAGGCAGAGGACACTGCTGCTTTTTCACTTGAGAAATGTGTGAGAAAAAGGCAAGATTGAAGAAGAGATGCACACAAAGAGGTGGGTAACAGTAAAAAGGGAAAAAAGAATCAATCAATATTTTCTTCTTTTTGGAATGGTAATCAATGAACTGGTTTCGGTTCGTTAATGTTTTGCGATTGACCTACTGATCGTATATTTTAGTTATTTTCAAGCCGGTTCCAACCCAAAAGGTCAGAGTTCTCTGTGAAGAAAAGTAACGTTTAATTTGCCATTTACCCTACTCTCTTGACCATTCAAAGAACTGCTTAATTTTTTTAAATCGGGGTCCCTTTGAACATAAAATGAGATTTCTTAAACATGAAGGTGTCCTAAATGTACTGTAAAAGACTGCAATTTTTGACAGCTTTTAAAGAAATATGTGTTGGAGACAAACTTGATTACGGCCATACCTCTCTCATCGCGCCCGATCTCGTCTGATCTCGGAAGCTAAGCAGAGTCGGGCCTGGTTAGTACTTGGATGGGAGACCGCCTGGGAATACCAGGTGCTGTAAGCCTTTTGACTTCTCTCTCCATAAGGCGGAGGACACTGCTGCTTTTTCACTTGAGAAATGTGTGAGAAAAAGGCAAGATTGAAGAAGAGATGCACACAAAGAGGTGGGTAACAGTAAAAAGGGAAAAAAGAATCAATCAATATTTTCTTCTTTTTGGAATGGTAATCAATGAACTGGTTTCGGTTCGTTAATGTTTTGCGATTGACCTACTGATCGTATATTTTAGTTATTTTCAAGCCGGTTCCATCCCAAAAGGTCAGAGTTCTCTGTGAAGAAAAGTAACGTTTAATTCGCCATTTACCCTACTCTCTTGACCATTCAAAGAACTGCTTAATTTTTTTAAATCGGGGTCCCTTTGAACATAAAATTAGATTTCTTAAACATGAACGTGTCCTAAATGTACTGTAAAAGACTGCAATTTTTGACAGCTTTTAAAGGAATATGTGTTGGAGACAAAATTGCTTACGGCCATACCTCTCTCATCGCGCCCGATCTCGTCTGATCTCGGAAGCTAAGCAGAGTCGGGCCTGGTTAGTACTTGGATGGGAGACCGCCTGGGAATACCAGGTGCTGTAAGCCTTTTCACTTCTCTCTCCATAAGGCAGAGGACACTGCTGCTTTTTCACTTGAGAAATGTGTGAGAAAAAGGCAAGATTGAAGAAGAGATGCACACAAAGAGGTGGGTAACAGTAAAAAGGGAAAAAAGAATCAATCAATATTTTCTTCTTTTTGGGATGGTAATCAATGAACTGGTTTAGGTTCGTTAATGTTTTGCGATTGACCTACTGATCGAATATTTTAGTTATTTTCAAGCCGGTTCCAACCCAAAAGGTCAGAGTTCTCTGTGAAGAAAAGTAACGTTTAATTCGCCATTTACCCTACTCTCTTGACCATTCAAAGAACTGCTTCATTTTTTTAAATCGGGGTCCCTTTGAACATAAAATGAGATTTCTTAAACATGAACGTGTCCTAAATGTACTGTAAAAGACTGCAATTTTTGACAGCTTTTAAAGGAATATGTGTTGGAGACAAACTTGCTTACGGCCATACCTCTCTCATCGCGCCCGATCTCGTCTGATCTCGGAAGCTAAGCAGAGTCGGGACTGGTTAGTACATGGATGGGAGACCGCCTGGGAATACCAGGTGCTGTAAGCCTTTTCACTTCTCTCTCCATAAGGCAGAGGACACTGCTGCTTTTTCACTTGAGAAATGTGTGAGAAAAAGGCAAGATTGAAGAAGAGATGCACACAAAGAGGTGGGTAACAGTAAAAAGGGAAAAAAGAATCAATCAATATTTTCTTCTTTTTGGAATGGTAATCAATGAACTGGTTTAGGTTCGTTAATGTTTTGCGATTGACC
>JAVDOI010000032.1:1956690-1959190 GCA_032191485.1 Leptoclinus maculatus
CTGCTGCTTTTTCACTTGAGAAATGTGTGAGAAAAAGGCAAGATTGAAGAAGAGATGCACACAAAGAGGTGGGTAACAGTAAAAAGGGAAAAAAGAATCAATCAATATTTTCTTCTTTTTGGGATGGTAATCAATGAACTGGTTTAGGTTCGTTAATGTTTTGCGATTGACCTACTGATCGTATATTTTAGTTATTTTCAAGCCGGTTCCAACCCAAAAGGTCAGAGTTCTCTGTGAAGAAAAGTAACGTTTAATTCGCCATTTACCCTACTCTCTTGACCATTCAAAGAACTGCTTAATTTTTTTAAATCGGGGTCCCTTTGAACATAAAATGAGATTTCTTAAACATGAACGTGTCCTAAATGTACTGTAAAAGACTGCAATTTTTAACAGCTTTTAAAGGAATATGTGTTGGAGACAAACTTGCTTACGGCCATACCTCTCTCATCGCGCCCGATCTCGTCTGATCTCGGTAGCTAAGCAGAGTCGCGCCTGGTTAGTACTTGGATGGGAGACCGCCTGGGAATACCAGGTGCTGTAAGCCTTTTCACTTCTCTCTCCATAAGGCAGAGGACACTGCTGCTTTTTCACTTGAGAAATGTGTGAGAAAAAGGCAAGATTGAAGAAGAGATGCACACAAAGAGGTGGGTAACAGTAAAAAGGGAAAGAAGAATCAATCAATAGTTTCTTCTTTTTGGAATGGTAATCAATGAACTGGTTTAGGTTCGTTAATGTTTTGCGATTGACCTACTGATCGTATATTTTAGTTATTTTCAAGCCGGTTCCAACCCAAAAGGTCAGAGTTCTCTGTGAAGAAAAGTAACGTTTAATTCGCCATTTACCCTACTCTCTTGACCATTCAAAGAACTGCTTAATTTTTTTAAATCGGGGTCCCTTTGAACATAAAATGAGATTTCTTAAACATGAACGTGTCCTAAATGTACTGTAAAAGACTGCAATTTTTGACAGCTTTTAAAGGAATATGTGTTGGAGACAAAATTGCTTACGGCCATACCTCTCTCATCGCGCCCGATCTCGTCTGATCTTGGAAGCTAAGCAGAGTCGGGCCTGGTTAGTACTTGGATGGGAGACCGCCTGGGAATACCAGGTGCTGTAAGCCTTTTCACTTCTCTCTCCATAAGGCAGAGGACACTGCTGCTTTTTCACTTGAGAAATGTGTGAGAAAAAGGCAAGATTGAAGAAGAGATGCACACAAAGAGGTGGGTAACAGTAAAAAGGGAAAAAAGAATCAATCAATATTTTCTTCTTTTTGGGATGGTAATCAATGAACTGGTTTAGGTTCGTTAATGTTTTGCGATTGACCTACTGATCGTATATTTTAGTTATTTTCAAGCCGGTTCCAACCCAAAAGGTCAGAGTTCTCTGTGAAGAAAAGTAACGTTTAATTCGCCATTTACCCTACTCTCTTGACCATTCAAAGAACTGCTTAATTTTTTTAAATCGGGGTCCCTTTGAACATAAAATGAGATTTCTTAAACATGAACGTGTCCTAAATGTACTGTAAAAGACTGAAATTTTTAACAGCTTTTAAAGGAATATGTGTTGCAGACAAACTTGCTTACAGCCATACCTCTCTCATCGCGCCCGATCTCGTCTGATCTCGGAAGCTAAGCAGAGTCGGGCCTGGTTAGTACTTGGATGGGAGACCGCCTGGGAATACCAGGTGCTGTAAGCCTTTTTACTTCTCTCTCCATAAGGCAGAGGACACTGCTGCTTTTTCACTTGAGAAATGTGTGAGAAAAAGGCAAGATTGAAGAAGAGATGCACACAAAGAGGTGGGTAACAGTAAAAAGGGAAAAAAGAATCAATCAATAGTTTCTTCTTTTTGGAATGGTAATCAATGAACTGGTTTCGGTTCGTTAATGTTTTGCGATTGACCTACTGATCGTATATTTTAGTTATTTTCAAGCCGGTTCCAACCCAAAAGGTCAGAGTTCTCTGTGAAGAAAAGTAACGTTTAATTCGCCATTTACCCTACTCTCTTGACCATTCAAAGAACTGCTTAATTTTTTTAAATCGGGGTCCCTTTGAACATAAAATGAGATTTCTTAACCCTCTGGGAACTAGGCCATTTTTTGGATTTTTTTATGTTTTCTTAAACTCACCTTTTAAGGCACTTTCATATATGCTACATAGACATGTCTTATATCAAAATGTGCAGAACAATCTCAGCTATCTATATAATGAGGCACCAATTGTCCTAAGGCACTGTGCACTGTGCAATTTGGCCCTAAAGCTGAACAGTTGGAAGTCCAATTTTTTTAAATTCTTCAAATCTCTACTTTACTCATGTGGACAAACTGTTTTGGTGTTTGAAATTTTTTTTTTTAAGTCTTAGGTTCACACAAGTAGTGAAATATATGAATAAAATAGTAGATAGATGTATAATAAATGTCTCAAACCAAATTTTGTAATATCGTTTTTTGAGTAAGTGTAATTTACTCTCACCTGTAGAGGGACTGTCACTTTACTTTGTTGT
>JAVDOI010000032.1:2016690-2024190 GCA_032191485.1 Leptoclinus maculatus
CGTCATGTCAGAAACAGCCTCTCCAGCTGTTCCATTGTACTTTTAGAAGCTAAATAACTATATATTTAACTTCCTTTATCCTTCTACATGCTCAATCTATCACATACAGCAGTTAGAAATAATTTTGGAGAGCTGGAACCGTCTCCAAAGCTCTCCAAGCCGGCGAGCTACGGGAGGATTGCGCAATAGCTGGTGTGTATTGGGCCGTTGTAGAGCCCCTGATTGGTCGATTTTCGTTTTTTTTCGCTCTGTGCACGTGGCTGCATGTGGCCAATCGAATGGCGTTAACAGATTTACAAGGAAGTGTTTAGTTTTCCGAAAAAATCCGATCTACGCCGAAGTGCCGGCGCGTAAACAGCAGAGACTGCCTCGCTGGAAACTTGTCCCCCCGCGTGTGTGACCCCCCTTCCTCTGTTTTACGGCGTTTTTTACAAGGGAAATGGACACTAGGAGCCGTTTCTGCGGTCAAAAAGGACTATAAGGACACTGTTTGATGATTTTGCTTCAAAACTGTGAGTACCATCCCATAATTATTTGGCTGAGTTATTGTTGCTGGGGGCTGCTGTTCCCCCGGTCAACTTTGAAGGGTTTCCCAGAGAGGGAATCGGCGATGTAGGTTCGAAGCGTGCTTGAATGCTACGGCTGCTAACTACATAGCATTAAGCTCTCAGGTTGATTTGCGTCTTTTGAGAGGCTATTTCGGGTGCGTATGTCGGCCGAATGAACGCGAAAAAGTGACGATATTTAGCACGAGGCTAGGAATGTTGTCTTAGATTGTGTTTTATTGTGTTTTGAGTGTGTAAAGTGTTACACATGCTTCGGTTCATGAGAAATTCTTCGTTCAAACGCTATGCTCCATGGTTGTGGAAATATTATATTTGCTACCGAAAATAGCTTTCTTCGGTACCAGTCGGTACCAATCGGTACCACTAGGCGCCCTACCGGGCGCCTCTCGGGCTAGAAAGGTTAAACATGAACGTGTCCTAAATGTACTGTAAAAGACTGCAATTTTTAACAGCTTTTAAAGGAATATGTGTTGGAGACAAACTTGCTTACGGCCATACCTCTCTCATCGCGCCCGATCTCGTCTGATCTCGGAAGCTAAGCAGAGTCGGGCCTGGTTAGTACTTGGATGGGAGACCGCCTGGGAATACCAGGTGCTGTAAGCCTTTTTACTTCTCTCTCCATAAGGCAGAGGACACTGCTGCTTTTTCACTTGAGAAATGTGTGAGAAAAAGGCAAGATTGAAGAAGAGATGCACACAAAGAGGTGGGTAACAGTAAAAAGGGAAAAAAGAATCAATCAATAGTTTCTTCTTTTTGGAATGGTAATCAATGAACTGGTTTAGGTTCGTTAATGTTTTGCGATTGACCTACTGATCGTATATTTTAGTTATTTTCAAGCCGGTTCCAACCCAAAAGGTCAGAGTTCTCTGTGAAGAAAAGTAACGTTTAATTCGCCATTTACCCTACTCTCTTGACCATTCAAAGAACTGCTTAATTTTTTTAAATCGGGGTCCCTTTGAACATAAAATGAGATTTCTTAAACATGAAGGTGTCCTAAATGTACTGTAAAAGACTGCAATTTTTGACAGCTTTTAAAGGAATATGTGTTGGAGACAAAATTGCTTACGGCCATACCTCTCTCATCGCGCCCGATCTCGTCTGATCTCGGAAGCTAAGCAGAGTTGGGCCTGGTTAGTACTTGGATGGGAGACCGCCTGGGAATACCAGGTGCTGTAAGCCTTTTCACTTCTCTCTCCATAAGGCAGAGGACACTGCTGCTTTTTCACTTGAGAAATGTGTGAGAAAAAGGCAAGATTGAAGAAGAGATGCACACAAAGAGGTGGGTAACAGTAAAAAGGGAAAGAAGAATCAATCAATAGTTTCTTCTTTTTGGAATGGTAATCAATGAACTGGTTTAGGTTCGTTAATGTTTTGCGATTGACCTACTGATCGTATATTTTAGTTATTTTCAAGCCGGTTCCAACCCAAAAGGTCAGAGTTCTCTGTGAAGAAAAGTAACGTTTAATTCGCCATTTACCCTACTCTCTTGACCATTCAAAGAACTGCTTAATTTTTTTAAATCGGGGTCCCTTTGAACATAAAATGAGATTTCTTAAACATGAAGGTGTCCTAAATGTACTGTAAAAGACTGCAATTTTTGACAGCTTTTAAAGGAATATGTGTTGGAGACAAAATTGCTTACGGCCATACCTCTCTCATCGCTAACGAGTCCCAGGTGTGTGCCATCAGCCAGTGTGTGTGATCCTCTGTGGAGGCAGCTGCTCTTTTTTTTCCCTCTCCCCCTTTTTTCCTCTCACTTTGTTTAAATCCTAATGATAGGTGTTTTTGTGTTACATTTTTGGTGATTTGTTTGGATAGTACCCCCGGCAGTGTTTCACTGCACGGGGGTAAGCGTTTTTGTGGGATTTACACCGTGTTTTTGGTGGCAGCACTTTGTTTGGTGAAAGAAAAAAAAAAAAACACCCAAAAAAAAAATGACGGACCAACTGGTGAACCGGACCCTGGCTGAAATAACGACAACCCCGACGAATATCCCCAAGAATGGAATGGCTGAGCAGACTGCGAGCGGTGAGTCCGTGAACAGAATGGCTGATAGCGACATGAAAAGAAGAACGGTTAATGTGGAGCTGGAGGGAGGTGAGGCGATGGGAGCCATGCAGCTGATCAGCAACATACAGCAGCTGTGTGGAGCTCTGCTGGCGTGTCGGGTGCTTGGGCCCCGGAAGTTTGAGCTGACGATGACGCACGACGAGGGAAAAAATAAACTGATGGAGGGGTTTAAAGTGGGCGACACACGCGTTCATGCTAAAGAAATAGCAAATGATGAGCTGGTCGTGTCATTTCTGAACCTACCATATTATATAAGAGACATGGACATTCTGGCGAAGCTGGAGAGCTGGGGAGTCTCAGCTGTGACACCTATAAAAAGGCGGATGTGGCCAGGCTCTCGTGTAACTGACGGGACTCGCTTCATGCGGGTAAGATTTAGTGAGAAAGTGAAATCTCTCCCCTACAGCACGAAATTCACAACGGCGCTGGGCACGGAGTATTTCCGGGTCCTCCATGACAGACAGGTGAAAATATGCAGAATATGCATGCAGCCGGGGCATGTGCAACGCGAGTGCCCTGATTTCTCCTGCCGGAAGTGCGGTAGACAAGGACACTATGCCAGAGAGTGTGCCGCAAATAGACCGCAGAACTGTGCAGGGTGCAGACAAACTCAGGGGAACTGCGTGTGCCATAGTGAGGTGGTGGAGGAGGAGAGGGTGGTGCAAGTGACTGAAAATGAGGGTGCAATGGAGGCGGGCGGCTCGCAGAGTTCGCTCGTCTCCGAAAGTCTTTTTTCAGACGTGGAGCAGCTCAGTGACGAGGAGCTGGAGGACGAGGAGGTGGACGAGAGCGGAGGGGAGCTGCCGGATGGCCAGTCGGTGAAGGAGCCTACGGTGGACGAGAGCGCAGCCAGTGTGGAGAGGCCACAGGAGGCTGCGTCCGTGACGGCGGTGGCAGCAGCGATGGCCACAGACGTGGAGGAGGTGATGGGGCCAGCGGAAGCGACACCAACAGCACGGGCAGCAGCGGAGCATGCGGGGCAGCGAGCGGCGCAGCCAGCGGCAGTGACAGCGGCAGAGCCAGAGGCAGTGTCAGTAGTGGTGCCAGCAGCAGAGCAGGCGGCGGAGGTAGACATGACGTCGGATAATGACGAGGCGACAGAGGCGGCGCTCAGCCAACTGAGTAGGAGACGGGGAGAGTCGAAAGCCAGCCTAAAATTGAGGAGGCTGGCGGCGTTTCAACTATCCCAGATCCAAGAAAAGAACCTGAGAAGGACAAAGATAAAAAAAGCTCTGACGAAGAGTATGGGTGCAGAGGCGAGCAGAACTGAGCAGCAGATGGAGATGGGGCCCTCCCAGGTCAGCGGCGATCCCCCGAGCAACGAGGGTGGAGGCTCCTTGACAGGGATGGAAAAGACTCATGGGGTGAGAAAAAGAGTTAATGAAATGAGTGATAATGATGCAAGTGGGGATAAGCTGCTTAAGAAATAGCACCATGTATCTACCTGTTTTTGGTCACTTACTTACCCTGTTTGCACTTATGGCTCTGGACACCCTTACCATAACCTCCTTTAATGCTAGAGGTCTGAGGAGCCCTAGCAAAATCCAGGCTGTTCTTGAGAAATGTAAGCTTTCAGGCATTCTTTGCTTACAGGAAACAGGCTGGGATGGGAAAATGTCTGATTATGTGAGAGGGTTGTGGAATGGGGAGGTGTTCTCCCAGGAGAGAACTGGGAGTGTTCGAGGGGTAGCTATACTTGTAAGTAAACGACTTAGTGCAAACTGTAAGTGTGTGTTTAAAGCAAAAGACGGCAGAATGATCATTTTGGATATGCTGTTTGGGGAAGAAATTATAAGGTTAATTACCATACATGCACCTAATACTGAAGAGGAGAGGAGAGGTTTCTTTAAGGAACTGAGCAGATGGACAAATAATGAAACAATTATTTTTGGAGACTTTAATGTCACACTTAGTAGGAGTGACAACTCAAACAGTAAGATCAAGTGTGATACGAGC
Organism: Leptoclinus maculatus; assembly: GCA_032191485.1. Taxonomy (NCBI): domain Eukaryota; kingdom Metazoa; phylum Chordata; class Actinopteri; order Perciformes; family Stichaeidae; genus Leptoclinus; species Leptoclinus maculatus. The sequence goes on from JAVDOI010000032.1 coordinate 2,021,283, forward strand.
AGAACGGCTCTGAAGGAGCTAATGACGGGAAAGAATCTGGTAGATGTATGGCGTGTTACAAATCCCAGGGCAAGAGGCTTCTCCAGGAGGCAGATCGTACTTGGGCAACTGAAGCAGTCTAGAATAGACCTGGCCCTGGTGTCATCTGGGCTGGTCAAAAAGACCTGTGAAATGAAATACTGTTTTAATACATGGAGTGATCATGCGTATGTGGATCTGAAACTAGGGGATAACACGAAAAAAAAAGGTAGGGGCACTTGGTGTCATAACAACAGTTTATTAGAGGATGTGATATATAAAAACAAAATAAAGAAGATGCTTACCCAGAGCGCGTGTGACATAGCGTATATAGAAAATAAAATGGAGTACTGGGAGGGCATCAAATTAAGAATTAAAAAAGCAAGTATTAATTATAGTAAACACAAAAAGTGGGAGGATAAAAGGGAAGAGAGTATATTAAATGATTTACTAAATAAAGAAATAGAGAGAATGGAATTGGGAAAAAATTATAGTAGTGATAAGTATGAATTTTATAGAGCTAAACTAGCAGAGGTTGAGGCGAAGCGTTGCAGGGGCGCTGCGGTCAGGAGCAGGGCCCAGTTTCTGCTAGAGGGGGAAAAAAGTACAGCTTTTTTTTTGGGACTGGAGAGAGTTACTCAGGAAAATCAATTCATTAAAGAACTGAAGGATGACGATGATATAGTATATAGTGAGAGTAAGGATTTGTTGAACATAGCGCAAGGTTATTACTCTAATCTTTACACTGGGCAATGCCCGCAAAAAGAGCAGATAGAGTTAATAACAAACCAGATTGAAACACAAATCAGTGAGGACGATAAACAGTACTGTGACTCACCCTTCACAGTAGAAGAGATAGAGGCAGCTATAAAAGGCCTTAAAAATAATAAGAGTCCAGGCCCTGACGGGCTAACCTCTGAAATATATGTTTGTTTTTCCGAGTTGCTCTCTCCGGTCCTGCTACACGTTTTAAAGGAGATGGAGTCCCGAAACAGCGCGTCTGAAAAATTGACAGAGGGGGTAATCACCTTGATACACAAAAAAAAAGGCACAAAGGACAGGTTAGACTATTACAGACCGATAAGCCTTTTAAACACCGATTATAAAATCATTGCAAAAGTGCTCGCGAATAGACTGCGCGAAGTAATTAAAACAATAGTCCAAGATACACAGGCTTACAGCATCCCTGACAGAGATATAAATGACAATATCATAGCCATAAAGGATATTGTTAATAAAATGACTAAAGAAGGAGGTTGCTTACTGGGGATTGACCTAGAAAAAGCATTTGATAGAGTGGAACATGACTTCTTGTGGGAAGTTCTTAAAAAATATGGTTTCGGGAATATATTTATAAGTAGGCTGAAGCTGCTTTATAAAAAAGCCAAAAGTAGGGTGAAAATAAACGGGCATCTGACTGAACCAGTGGAGCTCAAGAGGTCGATCAGGCAGGGGTGCCCCCTGTCGGCCATGCTCTATAGCTTGGTGGCAGAGCCCCTAGCGCTGAGCATAACAAATGATAATGAAATAGTGGGGATAAAAACTGAAGGGAAGAGGATAGTCAAGGTGGTGCAATACGCTGACGACATAAACATATTTCTAAAAAATAGTGCATACATAGAACGGGTAATGACTCACTTCAGGAGCTATGAATTAGCGTCGGGGGCTAAAGTAAATGCCTCCAAGTCTGAGCTAATGGTGTTCAAAGAGGATAATATCGAAACAGGCAAGTGGGGTTTCAAAACTACTGAAGGGGATAGGAAGGTGCTAGGGGTTTATGTAGGGAAAGATAGTGATAGAGCTAGAGACAGGAATTGGACTGAGGTGATAAATAAAACAAAAACCATCTGTAATCTGTGGCAAGCCCGTGGGCTGAATATTAGAGGAAAGGTAATTGTATCAAATGCTCTGGTTCTGTCTAAAATTAATCATATTTTGGGATCCTGCGAGCTGCCGAATTGGGCTCTAAATTCGCTGAATAGCATTATATCCTCGTTTTTGTGGAAGGGGAAGGGTAATATGATTGCTCGCAGGACTTTAATTGCTAAGAAGAGGGAGGGGGGTTTAGATCTAATTGACATAAGTGCCAAAAGAGATGCGCTTAGGGTTAAATTGATAGGCCGTTTTCTAGATTTGAAGAGGCAGCATCCTTGGAAGGATACTTTGGCAGGCCTCCTGGCAGAGTATGGTGAGAGGGGTAGTTACAACTTGTATGCCTTCTCTCCCAGAAATGTTACAGGGGGTTTGCCGGGGTTCTATCGCGAGGTGCTGGAGGCCTGGGACAAGTTTTTGCCCCACCTCAGACCTGACGTTGAACATAAAGAACAGTTGATGCGGTTACCTTTTCTCAACTCCCCCTTTTTCCTTCACAAAGGCAGACCCATGGTGTCTAAGGCCCTCCATGTGGCGGGCCTGACGACACTTGGGTCTGTCTGTGGAGGAGGGGGGAGTTTTTATTTTGACAAAGGGAAAGCGGTGGCGGGTTTGAGGAGGGCAGGTGGGCCTTTTAAAACAAAAATAATTGAAGAGCTGGGCCTCAGCTTGTCTGAGAGTGTCCGCAGGGACTGGAGTTTGCTTAAAACCCAGAGCAATGTGATGCGGGGCGATGCTGTAGATTTCCTCCTGTGCATAGGTGTTAAAACAATAAATCTGGCTCACATAAAAACAAAAACAATATACGATATTCTGGTAACAAAACTAATCAAAAAACCCGTGGCAGAATTGAGGTGGTCGGCTGTTTTTCCAAACAAAGACGTAAGCAAAATCTGGGGGAACCTTTGTATTCCCGCCATCCCTCATTCTGTCTACAATAATGACTTTAAGTTACGGCACAGGAGGATGTATACAAGCATTGTCCTGCATCAGATTCACAAGCTCCTGTTCTTGCGGA